>JAYXIM010019671.1:0-59927 GCA_037575425.1 Anastrepha fraterculus
TAAGAAGAAGAGAAGAGGCAAACCAAGCACTATTTGGTCTGATAACGCTACAAATTTTGTTAGACCGAAAAATGAGCTAGAAGAGCTATCGAAAAAAGACGGTCACCGATCAAAATCACAATAGAGCAGAAGCTGAAGCTTGTATTGAAAATCAAATAGAGGTGACATTTATTTCACCCCGCTCGCCGCATTTTGGCGGCTTATGGGAAGCTGCCCTCAAGCTCGCAAAACTTCATTTCCATCGCACCATTTGTGTCTTTATTTTAACTTTCGATAAGCTTCGCACTTTAATTTGTGAGATTTGTACTATTTTAAATTCTCATCCCTTCTGTCCAATTACAGAAAATCCAGACGATCTTGACGAGCTTACACCAGCGCACTTTCTCATTGGTGGGTCATTTACCCGCTGTAACGCATCTAAATATGAAGCGTCTAAGCCCGTGGCAGTGAATTTGTCAGACGCAGCAAATGTTTTGGTAAAGGTAGAGCACTGCTTATCTATTGTTACAACAAGAGAGGTGTAAATGGCGAACCTCTATGGCAAACATACAACAAGGTGCTATGGTGCTTTTGAAGGACTTCAACCAACTGCCTTTGAAAAACTACAAACGGTTCTGTAAAACGGGCTATAATTAAGATTGCAGCACTTCCGGATGAAACAGATTTGGAGGAAAGCCTAAGCCTTCCCACGGGAGTAGTATGTATGTAGCAGGAATCCGCATAAGCTCTATTCTTAAGTCAAAACATAAATAATTATAATAATTTTTCGTTGGTTTACCTTCATAGAAAATACCTAAAATTGCATTTTGTTATTCCTTCATAAAATAACAGTAGAAATATTCGATATCTGTAACCGTACAAAAAACAAGCATTGAATGTACACATGTAATACTGTAATCATATTTCTCTTTCTACCTTCCTTCTGCATATTGTATTTTTAATTGTAAATTTTATCTAAGCTAACGGTGTCTGCTTTGCAAAACAATGCTCGAGCTATAAGTAAATGTAAGGAACATGAATTTTGCCACTTTGTTTGGTACGTCAATAAAGCAACATATTTCTACTAAAAAATAGCAGACTTCATAAGATTAAGTCTGTAACAGACTTCTTATATGTATTTATATAAACAAATTTCAATATACCAAAACACTGGTAGGTTCCATGCAATATCGCCTAATTAAATTTTTATAGTTTTAAAGCTACGGCGACACGCTCATGCATTTGCTGTCCAGCAGCTTACATGTGTGCATGTCGGGGACACACGTACTTGTTTAGTGTCACACAAATTTCAGGTTTCTTCGCGGGCAGGCGCACACTGGGGATTTTGCGGAAAAAAGTCAAATTTGCAACATACCACCTACGCAATGTTTAATGGTATTTCTAAATTCCAGAATAGAACCAACAACAAAATCAAAAAGAATTACTAAACTCCGACTTACAGTTTTTTTTTTATAGATATGTCAAAAGTATAATTTTTTTATAGTATTGAACTGACTAAGAAAAAACTTCAAAGCCCAAGGTGGTTTTTTTTTCCTTTTGCTTGAGCCGACTTCCAATTTTTTATTTTTCACTTAGGGTACGATATTTTTATATATTTTAGCCGGAAGAACAAAGGTTGTAAAGCATTTGATTATCTATTTATAATAAATTTTACGAAAAAAAAAAGAAAAAAAAATCATATTCCTTCATATTCTTGGATCTGCAAGTTGAGCTACATTTACCTACGGTCAGAAACTAGTATAAACGTGTTGCTTAATAGCGTCTCTTTCAGTTTTAATCAATTGCAGGTGCCACCAGGCGCCACTGAATATTTTTTGGCAATGATAATAACTAAACGCTTTCTAGTGCGTGCATAATGATAACGAAACACTTTTAATTTTGTTGTGACATTTTGAGGGTAATTCAAAATTATGAACTTACATGTATCCTGGGCGTAAATATTTGCTGGCTTATATTAATAAAAAAAAAAAAAAAAAATTAAAATTTATGAATTAAAAAAAAAATTGTTTTTTAAAATTTTTTTAGACATGTTCTTTTCATACACAAATATATACAACTTCGTTAGTAGTAAAAATGTAAATATTTTTTGGGATGTATACTTTTTTCCGCATCTCTGTACAAAAATCCCCAGTGTGAGGCGTCATGCACCCGACACGCACACATATAAGCTGCTGGACAGCAAATGCATGACTGTGTCGCCGTAGCTTAAGTTTACTAAAACGCACGTAATTTCCAGCAATTTTGTTTTTCAAAGAATAAACACAAACATTGAAATAAACACATTGAAAACGCTGTTGGCATTTACCCAATCTCATATTCTACCCACGTTGCACATACATTCATAATAGACTTCTTATATTTATGTACAGAAATATCAATACACCAAAACATAGAAACATAGAAATGCAGTCGGCCATTAACCAATTTGATTTTCTACAGAAGCAAAAGCAGAGAAAGTTATAATATACCGTTAGTAACACAAACAAGTTTACAGGAGCCTGATTTGTGGAATTGTTTGACGCTAACGCTTTCTTTAACCCTCGAGAACACGCGCTATGAGCATTTTGCTCAAGCAATTCTTCATTTCGCGAAATTTTTATGTTCTATGTAATTCTGGCACTAATTGTGGTGAGTACCTTCGCTAGTAGTTGTGCATCGTACTTTGACGAGCATTTCTTTCGATTAGTGCACGATCGGACGTGTAGGCAGACGGTTGATTTTTAAGAGCGGCTTTTTGCTCATTGCGCGAGAAACAATGTAAGTATTTCTTGATTTATCTTTTTTGTTGAAAACCTCGGGTTGCTGCCCCAATTTTGAATAGTGGCAGAAACATTACCATGGATAATTATTTTACTTCAATACCTTAAGCAGATGAACTATACAAACAATATAGAAACGACCATTGTGGGTACAATAAGAAAAAATAAAAAGGAAATTCCACCTCAATTTATTTCAGCAAAAGGAAGGCCGCAACCACATCCAATGACTGCATTTGCCGAAAACAAGGTTCTTGTCTCTTACATTCCAGTGAAAAAAAAGAAAAAAGTTGTACTTATGCTATCATCACTTCATGCCGATGGCCAAGCTAATGATGAAACATCTGAGAACAAACCCGAAGTAATAACCTTTTACAACCAGACGAAAGGGAGTGTAGACACTGTTGATCAAATGAAAGGCACATATTCAGTTTCCAGGATAACCTGCAGGTGGCCAATGCGCCTCTTTTTCACGCTTATTGACATTACTGGCAAAACTCGCAAATTTAACCCAGAGGAGGACGTTTCTAAAGGAAATTGCCCTGGAGCTAATAAAGCCACATATTTCTAATCGGCAGGCCATAAAAACTTTACCTCGTGATTTAAGAAATACTATGGATCGCATTGTACCAGCAAAAAAACCTGAAAGCCAACACCTACAACCGGGCTTTTGCGAGCTTTGTCCCAGGAGTAAAAACAGACGTTCGAAAAAAGGCTGCACTTTATGTGGAAAATTACTTCGCACGAAACACGTTAAGTATATGTGCCCATCTTGCTTCGAAAGCAACGTAAATGTCAATCTTACCGAAGACTGATTCTTGTCTTTTATTTATTTATTTTGTTACAAGGAGTTTTTTTTGTTAATATACTAAAGTATGAATGTAAAATTTTTGGTTATGTCTTGATTGAATGAATCTATATAATTTTACAGTGTGAATTTCTTAAATAAACACATAATTGCAAAACAAATTACTTGGTATTATAACTATGTTAAAAAGGAAATGTTTAAAAATCATAATC
This sequence comes from Anastrepha fraterculus, assembly GCA_037575425.1. Lineage (NCBI taxonomy): Eukaryota > Metazoa > Arthropoda > Insecta > Diptera > Tephritidae > Anastrepha > Anastrepha fraterculus. Next base: position 3,777 of record JAYXIM010019671.1, read on the forward strand.
CATTAAAAAGTTACATTCTTACATGAAGTGAGCAAAATGCTCATGCGCGAGAATCCGTGCTATCTTACGAGGCGCGTGTTCTCGAGGGTTAATATGTAATCAAAATATTTTACACATGGTAATTGTGTACTGGGATAAGCTTTCATATGCGCCTTAATTTAGCTGTAAATTTTAGATACCGTTATCCACGCTTTGCTTTGTCTTCGATACCAGCGAAATTTATGTCACAAAAGTTAGTATACAGCAAACGATTGTTCAGTTAGCATAACATTTATTTTTATGTATTGATTAAAAAAGTTAAAGCTATTAAAAGGAAATCATTAAAGTGAGTATAAAAATTTAGGAAAGTACGTTTTGTATTAATTTTTGCGACATTTTTAGTAATGGCACAAAGAGGAAAAGAGCTTTCTGATAATTTAAAACAACTGATTAAAATATATCACAAGGAACATAAACCATTGCGAGAAATCGGTCATTTGATAGATAGGAGATTTGCTATAGTTCAAAAGATTGTGAATAAATATAAAAGTGCGGAAAGTACCACTAATAAAGAGCGATGTGGGCGTCCGCCGCTCTTAAGTCCCAGAGAAAAAAGCTGAGTCGCACGGAAAATCAGGACAAACCCCAAAAAAAGTGCCTCGAGATTAAAATCTGAAGTTGAAAATGAAACTGGAAAACAATTTAGCACCCAAAATATTCGCCGGGTTTTGCATAGTGCTGGTTATCAAGGGCGTAATGTTAGGAAAAAGCCCCTCGTGAGTAGTGTCAATCGGAGTAAACGGATTTCATTCGTAAAAGTTCATGAAATATATGACCAAACGTTTTGGAACCAAGTCATATTTTCTGATCAGTGTAAGTTCAGTATCTATGGATCTGATGGCCGTGAAAAAGCTTGGAGAACAGTTAACGCGGAATTGAATCAAAACAATATGACCGGCACTGTGAAGCATGGAGGGGGCTCTGTGATAGTTTGGGGATGTATGGCTGCGAACGGGGTTGGAAACTTGGTATTTGCAGCAACGTTTATCTTCTAGTAGGATAATGACCTCAAGCACACATCCAACATTGTACGAGAGTGGCTGTTATACAAGATCGCTATCAATCGCAATGCAAAGCCGTTTGCAGAACACTTCCCTAAGTGTATAAATGAAGACATATTTCCGAAAGTATGGAAAAAGCTACAACTAGTCCGACTTCAGCAATCAAATAAGGGTGACCCAAGTTCTTATCGGCCACTCTGTATGATAGATACTATGGGTAAAATCTTGGAGAAATTAATCTGCACGCGCCTGGAACAGCATCTGGAGAAAGTGCCGGCTGAACTATCCGAACATAAGTTTGGTTTCCGAAAAGGTCGTTCAACCAAACAACAAACAAACATTGACAAACGAATGTGCAACTCCCAATGCCGAAAGAAGTGCAAATAATAGGATACGCAGACGACATTGCGTTGGCCATAGTCGCCAAAACAATCCCTCAGATACTAAGCATCTGCAGCGAGGCAACAACAAAGGTCAAACAATGTCTAACGTCAGTTAACCTTTAACTAGCAGGACAAAAAACAGAAGGAGAAGACGAAAGTAATTGCGAAAATTTCATTACATTTAATGATGGTACAGATGCTACAAAAGGACTTGGTATTGTGTGGGAACGTATCTCAGACAACTTTCTATTCAGTCTCAAACCAATTATGAATTCGGAGAAAATTACAAAGCGATCTATGCTTTCAGTCATAGCGCGGTTCTACGATCCACTTACCTTAATATCCCCAGTCATCACAAAGTTGAAGATGTCCATGCAAGCTTTATAGAAGGAAAAACTGGTTTGGGATGAAAGTCTGCCGAAATCGCTACAGTCCATTTGGTTGGCTTGTTTTCACTGCAAGCCCGTGTTAAAATTCACATTTTGATGCCAGTTTATCCGCTTATGGTGCTTGTGTTTACACACGCGTTGAAAATCATGGCATCAATAAGTCAATATTCTAAGTTCCAAATCCAGAGTTGCAACTTTGAAGGTGATCGCGGTTCCGAAATTCGTGTTGCTTTGGAAAAGAGGCAACTATCATATATATGACATTGTTAATCTGATTCAATGGTTGTACTGTCGTGGCTACGATCTACTCCCAGTAGCTTCAATATATTCGTATAAAAACGCGTGGCTAATATACAATCGCTTACATCACACATGGCATGGCATCACGTTCCTACCGAACTGAATCCTGCGGATATTCGTTCGTGTGGCTGCACTCCAAAAGAGCTTCTAAATAAAATGCTTTGGGCTAATGGACTTTCATTCCTCCAAATTGATTCAGTTCATTGGCCAAGTAATATGGATTTCTTATCTAATCTTCCAGAAAGGCGGTCCTATGTATTAAATGCTGCAACTCTAATCGATGTAACTTACTGTTGCAAGTTCCAAAATTCATTCAACAAGTTACAGCGTGTGTTTGCGTACTTTTACAAATATTGTCACATTAAATCAAAACGAACTTTACCATCAGTTGGATCACTCACAAACGACGACATGAAAGGTAGTATACTACTGCTGATCAGCCATATCCAGCAGGTGCACTTCGCATCATAATACAAAGTACTGAAAGAAAATAAACAGTTGCCTTTCTGCAACCATTTACTGTCACTCAATCCATTTATTGACGACTTTGGTTCGTTACGCGTTTGAATTTAGAATTCTAGGCAAAGTATCCACTTTCGCTACTTAAGCAGCATCCAATCACTTAAGCACTCATTTTATCATCGTAAACTATATAAACACTCTACAGTGCTACAGTACAGTTTATCAGCATCGATCCGTCAGCAGTTTTGGCCTATTGGTGGCAGCAAAACAATTTCAAAAATCATTACCAAATGCTTGAGGTGATTCTGCCTTAAGCCCACGGTACTGTAGCAAATTATGGGGCACTTTCCAACATACCATGCGTAACCGCCCCCCGTGATATGCTACTTATGAATATTTGTTTGTTTTTCAACGAAAGCGTGTCATCTTGAACTTGTTCAATATATAATATATAGACGTCATCGTTCATTGCTGCACTCAAACAATTTATCAGCATTAGAGGCAAACCAAGCACTATTTGGTCTGATAACGCTACAAATTTTGTTAGACCGAAAAATGAGCTAGAAGAGCTATCGAAAAAAGACGGTCACCGATCAAAATCACAATAGAGCAGAAGCTGAAGCTTGTATTGAAAATCAAATAGAGGAGACATTTATTTCACCCCGCTCGCCGCATTTTGGCGGCTTATGGGAAGCTGCCCTCAAGCTCGCAAAACTTCATTTCCATCGCACCATTGGTGTCTTTATTTTAACTTTCGATAAGCTTCGCACTTTAATTTGTGAGATTTGTACTATTTTAAATTCTCATCCCTTCTGTCCAATTACAGAAAATCCAGACGATCTTGACGAGCTTACACCAGCGCACTTTCTCATTGGTGGGTCATTTACCCGTTGTAACGCATCTAAATATGAAGCGTCTAAGCCCGTGGCAGTGAATTTGTCAGACGCAGCAAATGTTTTGGTAAAGGTAGAGCACTGCTTATCTATTGTTACAACAAGAGAGGTGTAAATGGCGAACCTCTATGGCAAACATACAACAAGGTGCTATGGTGCTTTTGAAGGACTTCAACCAACCGCCTTTGAAAAACTACAAACGGTTCTGTAAAACGGGCTATAATTAAGATTGCAGCACTTCCGGATGAAACAGATTTGGAGGAAAGCCTAAGCCTTCCCACGGGAGTAGTATGTATGTAGCAGGAATCCGCATAAGCTCTATTCTTAAGTCAAAACATAAATAATTATAATAATTTTTCGTTGGTTTACCTTCATAGAAAATACCTAAAATTGCATTTTGTTATTCCTTCATAAAATAACAGTAGAAATATTCGATATCTCTAACCGTACAAAAAACAAGCATTGAATGTACACATGTAATACTGTAATCATATTTCTCTTTCTACCTTCCTTCTGCATATTGTATTTTTAATTGTAAATTTTATCTAAGCTAACGGTGTCTGCTTTGCAAAACAATGCTCGAGCTATAAGTAAATGTAAGGAACATGAATTTTGCCACTTTGTTTGGTACGTCAATAAAGCAACATATTTCTACTAAAAAATAGCAGACTTCATAAGATTAAGTCTGTAACAGACTTCTTATATGTATTTATATAAACAAATTTCAATATACCAAAACACTGGTAGGTTCCATGCAATATCGCCTAATTAAATTTTTATAGTTTTAAAGCTACGGCGACACGCTCATGCATTTGCTGTCCAGCAGCTTACATGTGTGCATGTCGGGTGACACACGTACTTGTTTAGTGTCACACAAATTTCAGGTTTCTTCGCGGGCAGGCGCACACTGGGGATTTTGCGGAAAAAAGTCAAATTTGCAACATACCACCTACGCAATGTTTAATGGTATTTCTAAATTCCAGAATAGAACCAACAATAAAATCAAAAAGAATTACTAAACTCCGACTTACAGTTTTTTTTTTATAGATATGTCAAAAGTATAATTTTTTTATAGTATTGAACTGACTAAGAAAAAACTTCAAAGCCCAAGGTGGTTTTTTTTCCTTTTGCTTGAGCCGACTTCCAATTTTTTATTTTTCACTTAGGGTACGATATTTTTATATATTTTAGCCGGAAGAACAAAGGTTGTAAAGCATTTGATTATCTATTTATAATAAATTTTACGAAAAAAAAAAGAAAAAAAATCATATTCCTTCATATTCTTGGATCTGCAAGTTGAGCTACATTTACCTACGGTCAGAAACTAGTATAAACGTGTTGCTTAATAGCGTCTCTTTCAGTTTTAATCAATTGCAGGTGCCACCAGGCGCCACTGAATATTTTTTGGCAATGATAATAACTAAACGCTTTCTAGTGCGTGCATAATGATAACGAAACACTTTTAATTTTGTTGTGACATTTTGAGGGTAATTCAAAATTATGAACTTACATGTATCCTGGGCGTAAATATTTGCTGGCTTATATTAATAAAAAAAAAAAAAAAAAAATTAAAATTTATGAATTAAAAAAAAAATTGTTTTTTAAAATTTTTTTAGACATGTTCTTTTCATACACAAATATATACAACTTCGTTAGTAGTAAAAATGTAAATATTTTTTGGGATGTATACTTTTTTCCGCATCTGTGTACAAAAATCCCCAGTGTGAGGCGTCATGCACCCGACACGCACACATATAAGCTGCTGGACAGCAAATGCATGACTGTGTCGCCGTAGCTTAAGTTTACTAAAACGCACGTAATTTCCAGCAATTTTGTTTTTCAAAGAATAAACACAAACATTGAAATAAACACATTGAAAACGCTGTTGGCATTTACCCAATCTCATATTCTACCCACGTTGCACATACATTCATAATAGACTTCTTATATTTATATACAGAAATATCAATACACCAAAACATAGAAACATAGAAATGCAGTCGGCCATTAACCAATTTGATTTTCTACAGAAGCAAAAGCAGAGAAAGTTATAATATACCGTTAGTAACACAAACAAGTTTACAGGAGCCTGATTTGTGGAATTGTTTGACGCTAACGCTTTCTTTAACCCTCGAGAACACGCGCTATGAGCATTTTGCTCAAGCAATTCTTCATTTCGCGAAATTTTTATGTTCTATGTAATTCTGGCACTAATTGTGGTGAGTACCTTCGCTAGTAGTTGTGCATCGTACTTTGACGAGCATTTCTTTCGATTAGTGCACGATCGGACGTGTAGGCAGACGGTTGATTTTTAAGAGCGGCTTTTTGCTCATTGCGCGAGAAACAATGTAAGTATTTCTTGATTTATCTTTTTTGTTGAAAACCTCGGGTTGCTGCCCCAATTTTGAATAGTGGCAGAAACATTACCATGGATAATTATTTTACTTCAATACCTTAAGCAGATGAACTATACAAACAATATAGAAACGACCATTGTGGGTACAATAAGAAAAAATAAAAAGGAAATTCCACCTCAATTTATTTCAGCAAAAGGAAGGCCGCAACCACATCCAATGACTGCATTTGCCGAAAACAAGGTTCTTGTCTCTTACATTCCAGTGAAAAAAAAGAAAAAAGTTGTACTTATGCTATCATCACTTCATGCCGATGGCCAAGCTAATGATGAAACATCTGAGAACAAACCCGAAGTAATAACCTTTTACAACCAGACGAAAGGGAGTGTAGACACTGTTGATCAAATGAAAGGCACATATTCAGTTTCCAGGATAACCTGCAGGTGGCCAATGCGCCTCTTTTTCACGCTTATTGAGATTACTGGCAAAACTCGCAAATTTAACCCAGAGGAGGACGTTTCTAAAGGAAATTGCCCTGGAGCTAATAAAGCCACATATTTCTAATCGGCAGGCCATAAAAACTTTACCTCGTGATTTAAGAAATACTATGGATCGCATTGTACCAGCAAAAAAACCTGAAAGCCAACACCTACAACCGGGCTTTTGCGAGCTTTGCCCCAGGAGTAAAAACAGACGTTCGAAAAAAGGCTGCACTTTATGTGGAAAATTACTTCGCACGAAACACGTTAAGTATATGTGCCCATCTTGCTTCGAAAGCAACGTAAATGTCAATCTTACCGAAGACTGATTCTTGTCTTTTATTTATTTATTTTGTTACAAGGAGTTTTTTTTGTTAATATACTAAAGAATGAATGTAAAATTTTTGGTTATGTCTTGATTGAATGAATCTATATAATTTTACAGTGTGAATTTCTTAAATAAACACATAATTGCAAAACAAATTACTTGGTATTATAACTATGTTAAAAAGGAAATGTTTAAAAATCATAATCCATTAAAAAGTTACATTCTTACATGAAGTGAGCAAAATGCTCATGCGCGAGAATCCGTGCTATCTTACGAGGCGCGTGTTCTCGAGGGTTAATATGTAATCAAAATATTTTACACATGGTAATTGTGTACTGGGATAAGCTTTCATATGCGCCTTAATTTAGCTGTAAATTTTAGATACCGTTATCCACGCTTTGCTTTGTCTTCGATACCAGCGAAATTTATGTCACAAAAGTTAGTATACAGCAAACGATTGTTCAGTTAGCATAACATTTATTTTTATGTATTGATTAAAAAAGTTAAAGCTATTAAAAGGAAATCATTAAAGTGAGTATAAAAATTTAGGAAAGTACGTTTTGTATTAATTTTTGCGACATTTTTAGTAATGGCACAAAGCGGAAAAGAGCTTTCTGATAATTTAAAACAACTGATTAAAATATATCACAAGGAACATAAACCATTGCGAGAAATCGGTCATTTGATAGATAGGAGATTTGCTATAGTTCAAAAGATTGTGAATAAATATAAAAGTGCGGAAAGTACCACTAATAAAGAGCGATGTGGGCGTCCGCCGCTCTTAAGTCCCAGAGAAAAAAGCTGAGTCGCACGGAAAATCAGGACAAACCCCAAAAAAAGTGCCTCGAGATTAAAATCTGAAGTTGAAAATGAAACTGGAAAACAATTTAGCACCCAAAATATTCGCCGGGTTTTGCATAGTGCTGGTTATCAAGGGCGTAATGTTAGGAAAAAGCCCCTCGTGAGTAGTGTCAATCGGAGTAAACGGATTTCATTCGTAAAAGTTCATGAAATATATGACCAAACGTTTTGGAACCAAGTCATATTTTCTGATCAGTGTAAGTTCAGTATCTATGGATCTGATGGCCGTGAAAAAGCTTGGAGAACAGTTAACGCGGAATTGAATCAAAACAATATGACCGGCACTGTGAAGCATGGAGGGGGCTCTGTGATAGTTTGGGGATGTATGGCTGCGAACGGGGTTGGAAACTTGGTATTTGCAGCAACGTTTATCTTCTAGTAGGATAATGACCTCAAGCACACATCCAACATTGTACGAGAGTGGCTGTTATACAATGTGCGAGAACAACTGAAAACACCGCCACAGTCCCCGGATACCAACCCAATCGAACATTTATGGGAACATTTAAAGCGGAAAATACGTAAACATTCTATTAGAAATAAGAAGCAGCTGAAAAACGTCCTTCAAGAGGAATGGAATAATATACCACCAGCTGTAACTGAAAACTTGGTGAAATCAGTGCCTTCACGACTTAAAGCGATTGTAAAGTCTTATGGTTATCCTACCAAATACTAAGATTTGATTTGAATTATGTTTTTGATTTCACAAATTAATAATATGATGAACTGTATACTAACTTTTGAGACATGCATTTTTATATAAATTTTTGTTAATATGAAAAGCTATAATTTTGTTCCTTTTTTTGTTCCTTTTTAAAATTTTGTCATTATTTGGATTAAATATGATTTTTGTATTTCACTCATGTAAATAAAACACAATTTTGTTATAACTTAGGATGTTTGAAGGAATCGATTGGGGGAAAATTGAAAACGTATCCGGTGTATACTTACTTCTGTTACTAACTGTACATAAATTAACGTTCTCTGCAAGCTGTGCAGAGCCAATAAGTAAAGAGAGAATTCCCTGTAATCAGTTCTGTTAAGAACTTCCCCGCTGTCCAGCTGGGCGAGGTGAAAAAGTCTTCGAGGTTAGGCCATAGACACTAGATGCGAAACTCTTTTTCTCGTGAGAGCGCTGTAAAATGTGCATTTTTTATAACATTCGTCAGTAATGCCACACCGGAAGAAACATATAATGGGTATTTTTTAAACCAAAATTGGGAATTTTTAGTTTCCACACCGCCGTTGAGGTTAGTATATAGTGCGCTGTTGCCCAGTAGCCTTATACCACCCGTATTCACCAACATATAATAAAAATAAGCATAATCAGCATAAAATACATAAATAAACTAAAGAATCTAAAATATTTAAATGAAATTATTTAAAATTGAAATACAAATGTTATATAATAATAATAAAGTAATGAACTCGAAAATGTATAAATAAATACATAAAATATTGCAATTTTTTAATATAATAAAAAAGCTAAAACAGATGACTTTTACTTTTTTATTACCTTAAAATAGTTAAGCAGGTGTGCAAAATATTTCAAACTCAAATTTAATTCCCTTACCTACGCTTTTTAACCATAAAATACTTATACATATACATATATACAAATTTACAGACATAAACCAACAAAAAGTTTTCAATACAAATACATGTTTGCAAAATGTACTCAGATATGTACACAAGACGAGTTAAAAGTAGAAGCCGAAAAGGATATAAAAAGCTTTGGAATATTCTACAAACTCTCTTCAAATTAAATTATTAAGGTCGTTCTGAGAAGATTTTAGTCATTATGTAAATTTTTTGATTCTTATAAAGTTTTATATTTTGAAAGTGCAAATTTAATCAAATTTAATTTCTTACTTTTTAAGTTAATGCAAGAATATTAAATATTCTTCTTTCAACTCTTCTTAGCATTGACATTTTTTTTACACATTTCAAAAAGCGTTTGAATTTACTGAATGCGAATGAAAACCATGGAGGTGTAATGACGGATATTTTCTTTACCGATGGGTCCAAGAATGAAATAGGGTCTGGAGCCGGATGGTACTTAAACGATAGTAATAAGTATCACTATGCTATGGGTGGAATGGCAACTGTTTTCGAAACAGAAGTTTTTGCCATCCTAAAAGTAGCCGAATGGATAATCGATAGGAGATGGAGCAGGAAACAGATTGGAGTCTTCAGTGACAGTCAAGCTGCATTGAAGGCCCTGGATAATGCGAAGCAAAACTCAAAGATTGTTCAAGAATGCAAGAAGAAGCTTTATTCTGTCGCAAGACAAAACAGGCTTGTACTTATATGAGTTCTGGGACACTCCGGTGTTCAAGGAAACGAAATTGCCGACGAATTGGCCAACCGTGGATCAGCGGTGCCCCCACAGGGGCCAGAGCCAATAATCGGAATCAGTCCCGCAGGAATCAATAATTGGATCAGCGATTATGTAGGCAATCTACATAAAGAGCGATGGCCCGGTCTGGAACGCTGCAGAACTGCAAAGTGTTTTGTGACAAGTCCGAACAGAAAACTGTCAAACTTTCTACTAAACTAAGAAAGAAAGATATTCGGTTGATGGTCGGCATCATTACAGGACACAACCCATGGGGTCAGCATATGACGAGAACCCGGTATGCTTGTCATGCTTGGAGGAGGCGGATAGCACTGAGCACTTTCTCTGTGAGTGTCCTGCCTTTGCTAGAGCAAGGCTACGAGTATTGGGTTCCGATGTCATGAGAATGAGTAATATTCGTTCTCTAAAACTGGATAATATTTACAGATTTGCCAAAGAATCTGGAAAATTCTCACAGGACTAACTATCTCTGCCTCATCATGTTGGTCTCCTTGCCGCGGGGATGAGGCTTAAGTGCTGGTTTAGCCCCCATATCATGAGGGTTAACCCACCACGAACTAAGAGGGAAGCTCCACATGGGTATTGGCTGGCCAACCATCCGGAAAACGGCGGAGGCCAGTCAATCACCATGCGGAGAGTACCGTACCGACGATCTCCCCAATGCTATCCCTAACCTGGTATCCTATCATCTCCTCTCCTGTACCCCCCTAATCCAGGGAGTTACGCGTCACCGTGCCCAATGGAGGGTTTGCAGCCAGAGGTATCCGGCTGTATTTTAACGGCGCCCTTCTGAAACTGGGTCACCTCAGGAGGTAGAATGACCTTGTCATGGTAGAGGGGACTGCCATGGTCGACATCTCCCCTCTCCCCCCTAAAAAATCCTAGTCCGCCACGTTCGCCACGTCGAGCAGTGCGAACGATTATGAAATGAAAATGAACACTAAAAAAAACCTAGCCTCGGACAATCAAGGCACCCACAAATTAAGACCAAGTCCCTCAGGAAGGTCAGGTCTTTCAATAAGGAAGACCACTAATGTAAGCGGAGTGAAGCCTGTGGCCAAGCCAGTTCCTAACTCCCGCTCCGTCCCTTCTGGGACCGCCTCTACGGCAGCGAGACCTTTCACTGGCAACAATCCCAACTTTGTCCTAAGACAAGTTGAGGATGACACACCATCTACGTCTGGTGCCAGCAATAGACCCCCCCTCGCAACAAAATCCTTGGGAAGCAAGAGCTGCCCTGTCAAAAGACAAGCAGACCTTGCTGTCCCTGTCACTCCAGATGGCACGGGAACTCCGAAAGGAGATACACCCCCCTCAACGTCGGCAGCATCGGACCACATGCCTAAACCAATGGCTTCCGATGTCTGCCCTTCTGGCACTATCACTGTCCCGGGTAGTACCCACCCCCGGAAGCAAATAAGTGCGTCAGAAAGGTACTATCGTACCAGGCGATCGGCCTTCAGAATCCTGGAGAGACTGAAGGACACTAGAGAAGAGGATCTGACGGAGGAACAGTCAGACTCCAAGGCGTGGGCTGAAGCCTCCATTACCGAACACCGGGAGAAGGCCAAAATGGACTCCGCACAAGGGAAGAGATCGAGTGAAGGGACATCGGCTGAAGCCAAACGAACTAAGGTGTCCGCCACTCAAATGACTAAAGTCACTGCGAAGAGGTCTTTCGCGGAAGTAGCGAAAGGAAGCCATGTACGGGCAGTGATTGATCGCAGTTCCCATGATGGTGCGATCTCTCAAGCAAACTGGGACTTAATCAATAGGAGCCTCTGGAAGGTGTATAGGGACATCCTGAAAGAAAATCCAGGACCTCCACCCAGCTGCTCGGATGCGGGATGGTTTCAATCCCGCGTCAAATTAATAAGGTGCGCTGAACAACGTTCCGTGGACCTTTACACCCTAGCGATTAATCGCATAGGGGAACCTTGGCCGGGGGCCCGCCTTGATGTGGTCCGCCGAGAAGACATTCCCAACCGGCCAAGATCTAGAGCCTGGATACCAGACTTCCATTCGGATCCAGAGGAAGTCCTGGATCTAATAAAGCTAGGCAACCCCGAACTACCTACCAGCGACTGGAAGGTAGCAAAGATTGGCGAAGTGGACGGCAAGAGGAGACTGGCCGTGATAATCCTCAATGAGGAATCTTTGGACCCACTTGCCAACAGGAAATGGAAGATTAATTACGGCTTCCAAACGCTGACTCTCCATGTCTACAGACAGGATGTAGCTAGCAAGAGCACCTCCGCAGAAAATATAACTTCATCTGCGGAAGTGAACGAGGTTGTCACAGACAACGATGAGATGGCTTCCAACTCCGGCATGGTAGGCGAACTCTTCGAAAGGGTTACCTTAGAGGACATGGAGGGGGAATACTCCGATCTCTCTGCTATGGAGGATGAGGAGTCTCTCCCCCCTATATCCGATGAAGAGAACGCAGACCAAACCGTGGTTGGCTGCCCTTCAATAACCTACAATAGCGATGGTGAAGATTGTACAAATCAATCTCCACCACAGTAAGGCGGCCTCAGCCGCACTCATCCTCCGTCTCGCAGAAAGAGAAGAGGATATCGTGCTCATCCAAGAACCATGGGTCGTAAAAGATCGGGTTTGCGGTTTGAGCCGCAGAGAGTACAAATTGGTTTATGTCACTGACAAAGGTAAACCCAGGTCGTGCATACTAGCAAAGAAATGTATTAATGTATATTTACTAATACAATTTAGCGATGCGGACAACGTAATCACGGCAGTGGAGTCCTGCGGAAGGACGATATGGCTTGCCTCATCCTATATGGCACACGACGCGGAGCAACCACCTCCATCACAACTCATAAGAGACGCAGTTCATGAAGCATCGAGACATGGCACCCCATTCATATTGGGAGCAGATGCTAATGCACATCATCATGTCTGGGGCAGTTCAGACACAAACGCACGTGGTGAGTACATCTTTGAGTTCATTATGTGTAACAATCTTTATATTAGTAACATAGGTGATACCCCTACTTTTGTAACAACTACGAGAAGTGAAGTTCTAGACATCACGTGTGTCAATGAACGAGGGTCTCAAATTTTAAAGGATTGGAGAGTGTCTACAGACAACTCCTTCTCAGATCATAGGTACTTAACGTACACCATTTCATTGCCAACTAAACAGTTCAAGCCGGTTATAAACCGCAGACGCACAAACTGGGGGATGTTTGAAACCACGTTATCCAGCAATCTCCCAGCAGCGACATACACAATTAACTCCGAGCCACAGCTCGACTCAGTGGTTGATGAGCTGACTTCAGCATTTCAACAAGCTGCGAAAGCAGCATGTCCTCAGAGAACAAGAAGAGGAAAACCGAAACCTCCATGGTGGTCCACTGATATAGCAAACCTCAGAAGGGAATGCAGAACTATGTATAACGAAGCGAGGAGAACCAACTCGTGGGACAGATACAAAGAATGCCAGCGTAGATTTAAGTATGCCATAAGGGCAGCAAAAACGGCGTCTTGGAGAGACTTCTGTCAAAAGATAGAAAGCGTTTCGGAGACCAGTAGACTCCGGAAAGTAGTATCAACAAGTCCCAGTAACCCTAGCTACCTCATAAAAGAGAATGGCAACTGGACAACCAGCAGTGAAGAAACACTAGAATTACTAATGCAGACGCACTTTCCAGGTTGTCCCTGCAACGAAGACAGTAAAACCTACCCTATAGTTCACTACGAGAATCCCCCAACAGATTTCATAACGGAGGACAACATAAAATTTGCCATTGGCAGCTTCAAACCTTACAAATCACCGGGACCTGATGGAATCATTCCCGCTGATTTGCAACACACAAAAGATATGATTGCACCTACACTAGCCTTAATTTTTGAGGCAGCGATACGTCTTAACTATATCCCCAAGAAATGGGCAGAAGTAAAAGTGGTATTCATTCCCAAAGGGGGGAAAACCACACATACGAAACCGAAGGACTTCAGGCCAATTAGCCTATCATCCTTTTTGTTAAAATCTTTAGAGCGGTTGCTAGATGTGCATATCAAAGGAAGGACTACCGACAAACTATCACCTTCCCAACATGCATATAGCAAAGGCAAATCAGTGGAAACAGCGCTCCATGAGCTAGTTCACACAGTCGAGAAATCACTTCACTACAAAGAATTTACCCTCGCTGCCTTTCTAGACATCGAGGGTGCTTTCAATAACATATATCCGGAAGCAATTACCACTTCGCTAACGGAAATGGGAGTAAGCAATGCAATAGTCTCGTTTATAGAGCGAATGCTAACTGGGCGAACGATAAACGCAAATTTGGGTGACACATTTGTTAAAAAATTTCCGATCAGGGGTACACCCCAAGGTGGGGTAATTTCTCCACTTCTGTGGAACCTAACTGTCAACAATCTTCTACAAGAACTGAAAAAAATTGGAGGTAAAATAATATCATATGCCGATGATATTGTAATAGCAATCTCGGGGAAACACCTTCCAACAATATGTGACCTCCAACAAAGATCTCTCAACAGACTATCACTTTGGTGTAAAAGTCGAGGACTAGAGGTAAATCCGGAAAAAACGGATCTGATACTTTTTAGTAGGAAACACAAAACACCTACTGTTCGACAAATATTCCTAGGAGGGAAACCACTTAGAGTAACAGAAAGGGCAAAATATCTAGGACTTATACTAGATAGGAAGCTAAATTGGGGGCTCACAGTCGCAGACAGAGCTCGAAAAGCTATGACCGCAATGTACTCCTGCGGAAGGCTTATTGGGAAGAAATGGGGATTGGAACCCAGAATGATATATTGGCTCTACACAGCAGTGGTTAGGCCAATTCTCTACTACGGTATAGTAATATGGTGGGATGCCCTTCAGAAGGGTGTGAACATCAAGAAACTTGACAAAGTGCAAAGACTAGCATCTGTTCTGATAACCGGCGCCATGTCAACCACACCATCGAAAGCATTATATGCGACACTAAACCTCCTGAACACTCTAAACAAGTGGTCAAACACGGATTATGGCCACGGTAAAATCCTGGCTGGCACTTTGGGGCTTCCCGGACTGGTGGACTATGCACTCCCGAATATACATGCCTTTACATCGTTTACGACCCTCCTACCCTCAAGGGAAGAGTGGGAACGGGACGACGTGAGACAGGGCGAGTCCATCCATGTTTACACAGATGGCTCAAAGCTCGAGGGCAGGGTGGGCGGAGGTGTATATTCTGAACATTTGGGGATCTCCTTCAGTTTTCGGCTCCCCGACTACTGTAGTGTCTTTCAGGCTGAACTGATGGCAATAATAAAAGCCGCGACACTGGTACAGTGTGATGCGATATCCGGAAATGATATCTACATTTTCACTGATAGCCAAGCGGCGATAAAATCCCTCACAAAACAGTCGACAACCTCCAAGGTAGCCATGAAATGCCGTACATCTCTTCACGAGATGGCTGAGTCATTTCACCTAAAGGTAACATGGGTTCCTGGCCATCGCGACATTGTGGGTAACTGTAGAGCCGATGAACTAGCAAGACTCGGCACTAAATTGTCTGACGAGCACATAGATAGTGACATAGGGATACCCTTACAAACATGTAAGCTACACATCCTTGAAGAAATTGTAAAGAAAGCAAACGAAAGATGGCGAAATGAAGCAACCTGCAAAATCGCCCGTCAACTTTGGCCGACTCTAAATGCTAAACGCACAGAATCTCTGCTAAGCCAAAATAAACACAGTCTTAGCACATTGATCTCAGTCATAACGGGGCACTGCCTAATAGGCAGACACGCCCAAAGGATGCGTGTGCAAACACATGACTTCTGTAGAAGTTGTCTAGATGAGGACGAGGAAGAGACAATCTCGCACCTACTGTGCCACTGCCCTGCTCTATCCAGACGCAGGTTTACTATTCTGGGTAGACAATTTTTTAATGAGCTAGAAGACCTCAGTACTATAGAAATCAGAGATATTTTAAAATTTTTGAAAAACACACACTGGTTTTAGGAGATATAGGGACAAGCTCCCCACGCGGCATCACAATGGGCTATGAGCCTGAGTGTGTCCCACAGGACAACCGCTTCAACCTAACCTAACCTAACCTAACTATCTCTATCTCTGTCTCTATTCTTTCCTATCTCTTTCTCTGATACTTTTCTCCTTCCCTCCTTGACTATCTACCCCCTTTCCAGAGCTTTAAATACAATGGGCTCTTTAGCCTGAGTGTTTTAGGAGCCACCGAATCTCCTGGTGCTCCTTGGCTCGACCTTTTCAAATTCAATTCAAATTCAAATGGAGGTGTAATCGTTTCATAGGGCATCATTCACAGTAAAAATAAGCAACCAAATACCAGAAAATACTGAAAAAGCCATAACGAAATTTTTACAAAACGAGTACCTTATTTTGCTACATAACCTCAAATATAGGAAATAAGTCGTTCGCATAACAGAAGAGTTTCTTTTATAAAAAAAAAAACATAAATTAAATTGTACATATCCATAACACATTTATTTAAAAAAAACGCACATTTTAAAGACAATTTATCACGCATACAAAGATCTTTATGTAATTCAATAAAAATTCGGTATTTTATTTTCTTTAAATGGGCATTTAAGTGCGTTTTTATATTCAAAGCTAGACAACACTGCAGTAGTGAGAGAGAGATTTGACTGCTGAAAGCAGAAGAACACCAACAACAACTGCAATCGCAGGCAATGCGACCAGATATTAAAAAAAGTGAAGCTAAATAAAACTGAGTGAATTATTGAACTAATTAAAAAAAAATATATATTTTACAAAATTATAAACATTACTTTTAATTAGAACAGGCTAGAAAAATGGCATGAAGAAAGAACTAAAACTCCGTGACTAAATAACAAAAAAGAAATGCTAAATCAAATTACGAAAATGGTAATCTGGCCATACTTGTGCTACAACGAAGTAACTCATTGTCATTGTTTTCGTACTGTTGAATGCAGCGTTGAAATCGACGAAAGATGGTGTGTGTCGATTCTCCTTTCGTGGGTCTTTTCCAAGATTTGGCGTATTACAAATATTTGGTCGATGGTAGACTTGCCAGGTCTAAAGCCACACTGATAAGGTCGAATCAGTTGGTTGACGGTGGGCTTCAGCCTTTCACAGAATACGCTCGCTAGAACCTTATAGGCGATATTTAGAAGACTAATCATGCGGTAATTGGCACAATTTGCAGGATCGCCCTTCTTATGGATAGGGCAGAGCACACTTAAATTCCAATCGGCAGGCATGCTTTCATCCGACCACATTTTGAGTTGAGCCGGCAGAACTATTCAAGCATAGCGGCGAGGAGCTGGTAAGGTGCATGCATCAGCTTCTATGCAAAATGTGGTCGGATGAAAGCAAGCCGGTGCCCACGGCTTCGTTGTTCTTTAACCGAGTTATAACTATTCTCACCTCATCATGGTCGGGTAGCGGAACGTCAATTCCTTCGTCGACGATTGGGGTATCACTATTTAGCAGGTTCGAGAAGTGTTCCCCCCATAATTTAAGCATGCTCTGGATGTCAGTCACCAGACCGTCATCTTTTTTCTTATAGGAAAACGCCCCGGTCTTGAAACCTTCTGTAAGCCGCCGAACTTTCTGGTAGAATTTTCGGGCGTTGTTCCTATGGGCCAGCATCTCAAGCTCCTCGCACTCACGTATTTCGGCCTCTCGTTTCTTCTGTCGGATAATACGTCACTCTTCCTGTCTTAGCTCTCTGTAGCGATCCCACATGGCTCGCGTTGCGCCCGATCGCAGCGTGGCTCTATAGGCGGCATTTTTTCTTTCGGCGGCAGCATGACATTCCTCGTCGTACCAACTGTTTTTTCGAGCTCGCCGGAATCCGATTTCTTCTTCGGTGGCGGTACGTAGAGAACGAGAAATGTTGCTCCATTGCTCGTGCATGCCGGTTTTTTGTGGAATATTTTCTGAGAACAGGAGTAATAGTCGAGTTACGAATCTTCTATTGCAGCTTGTCGATGTCGAACATTCTTTGCGTAGGTAGATGCACGGTTTTTGCTGCACAGAGGCGTGTGCGTAGTTTGGCTGCAACAAGGTAATGATCCGAGTCGATGTTGGGTTCTCGGATCGTACGTAGATCTAATACACTAGAAGCGTGTCTTCCATCCATCACAACATGATCGATCTGGTTTCGCGTTTTTTGATCAGGAGACAGCCAGGTAGCTTGGTGGATTTTTTTTGTGGGAATCTGATGCTGCAGACTACCAGCGAAGTCGATCAGCCTCTGTTCGTTACCGGATGTTTCGTTGTGCAAGCTGAATTTTCCGACTGTGGGACCAAAAATTCCCTCCTTGCCCATCCTGGCGTTGAAGTCGCCAAGCATGATTTTTATGTCGTGGCGGGGGCAGCGCTCAGAGGAACGTTCGAAGCGCTCATAGAAGGAATCTTTGGTCGCATCGTCCTTCTCTTCCGTCGGGGCGTGGGCGCAAATTAGCGAGATGTTGAAAAAACGCGCTTTGATGCAGATTATTGCGACACGCTCGCCCACCGGAGTGAACGACAGTACTTAGTGACGAAGTCTCTCTCCCACAAAAAATCCGACACCGAATTTGCGCTCCTTTACATGACAGCTGTAGTAGACGTCGCAAGGTCCTATGTTTTTCTTGTCTTGCCCCGTCCATCGCATTTATTGAATGGCAGTGATGTCAGCCTTTCCTCTCACGAGGACATCAACCAGCCGGGCAGAGGCACCTTCCCCATTAAGGGACCGGATATTCCAGGTGCATGCCCTCAAATGATTATCCTTATTTCGTTTGAAGGGGTCGTCATCAATAAAGGTAGTTCTCATCCGAGGCTTTGTAAGTATTTTCATTGGAGGATTTTTAGGTGGCGGGCCCCAAACCCAGCGCACAACCAGCTATCCTGGAATGTTCCGCCTTCTCGCGTTAGCTCACTCCCGAACGGGTGTTCGGAAGCTACCCAGAGGATACGTGGGCTAATCCCAGCCGTTGTGAGCTGCTGGAACCATATGCAGAAGAATCATCCTGGCCTCTCCCAAGTGAATGGCAATCAGTAACTTTCCCCACTTGCGTGGACTTCTACACATGGAACCGTCCTCAATCCATCAATCAACCATTTGAAAACAGAAGTTTGTAATGAATTAAACAATATAGCTACTTCTGTTCTGCTTCTTCTTAATTGAAGCGATAACCGCTTTCACGATTTTGGCCGACTTTAACAGGTTTTAGTCCAAAGTAGCACTTGTTGGCAAGAGAGATTCTCCGTTGGATTTCTAGGCTGACATTGGTATCGGTGTTAACGCTGGCTCTTAAATAAACGAAGTCTTTTACAACCTTGAAATCATAACTGTGAACAGTGACGTGGGTGCCGATACGCGAGTGCGCCGACTTTTAGTTTGATAACAGGAGGTATTTCGTTTTGTCCTCATTCATCACCGAATTTCGAATCTCGGTGAAACACCAAATTAAGAAAAACATTTTTCTAATAGCGGTCGCCCCTCGGCAGGCAATGGCAAACCTCCGAGTGTATTTCTGCCATGAAAAAGCTCCTCGTAAAAATATCTGCCGTTCGGAGTCAGCTTGAAACTGTAGGGCCCCCCATTTGTGGAACAACATCAAGACGCACACCACAAAGAGGAGGAGGAGCTCGGCCAATTATATAGATATGTATATATATAAAGAACATTATACAACATGAAAAAACAGATGTAGCTACTATCAGCCCAATCCTAAATATTCTCGCGGAATTTCTCCTTTCCGCATTTTTAATTCCCCTAAGAAAAATTCCTCCAATTTTAAACCCTTAGGGAAAGGGAATATTCATCTGGGTGCTAGTCATGATTCGCTAATTTGGAACGTTAGCGAATTACGTTCACATTTTGAGCCACAATTTTCAAACCACCAAAGAACTTTCTGGTTGTTGGTAAAATATTACAATACATTTGTAAAAATTGTTTATTTATTAAATTTTATTTTACACACATATTTATAAATGCATCCTAACCGAGAAAATCTATTTCCAATTATTTATTAAGGTGATGCTGGATATCCGTTAGAACCATGGCTTATTACTCCTTATCGGACGCCGAACCAAGCAGAAATTAAGTTCAACGAAATGCATTCAAAATGTCGCAACATAATTAAAAGAGCTAATGGTGTTTTAAAGAACCGATGGAGGTGCATTCTTGGTGGACGGGAACTACACTACGCTCCAGAGAAAGCAGCACAAATTGTAAATGTTACTTGTTGCTTGCATAACATCTGCATTCATTTCAGAGCGAATATACCCGATACCGAAGCGGAGTTAAACCTTCCTGAAACTCACGACCTCCATTCCAACATACCAACACAAAATATGGAGGTTGCGAGATCAATAAGAAATAATATCCGTGATTCCCTCAATAACTAAAATGTAAGAACAGAAATGTTTGCTATTTCTACGCTCGATCATTTAATTTTCGTAAGTTTAGTTATAAGTAAAATGCTTATGTTCTAATAAAAAATCAGTTAAATAAAAAATTACATTAAATAAAAAACAAAACACAGGTAATTCAGTTACATAAAATCTTAGCTTATAAGTCTCATTATTAAATTAATTAATTGTTTTGGCGTTTGCATGTTTTCAGTTCTTGTATTCCAAGCAGTCTTTTATTTTTTTCTAATTTGTGTTCAATCTCTTTCCTTCTCATTTGTTCCATTACATAGTTATGCCTTTTATTTTCTTCCAGCTTTTCTCTTTTGATAGCGTTAGCAATTTTGATTTCCCACAGTTTCTCCCTTTTAATAGTCTCGATTGCCTTCAAATGCGTCTTCTTTAGCTCATATAATTTATCTAGCCTGCATGAAGGAAAATGTTTAATTGCATATAAATTTTTGTAAAATTAATATTAACCTCTATTATATTTTTTTTAAGTTTTCACGTTGCTCGTCCTGGTTTGTAACCGCAGTCTTTATATTAGCGCTGATCTCCCTTTGTATTTTTATTTCCTCTTCTAGTGCATATAAGGAACTTTCTTTTTTCGAAGCCTTTTGGCTAGAATATGCTTTTTTACTTGATGATGTCATTTCGCTTTTATCTGCAGAGGGGTCTTCATTTGTAAACGCCAACGAATCTACAGAGACAACTGGGGGACTTATAGGACTTACTCCGCTGATGTCCATAAATCCATCCAATGCGCCAGTTTGGGTCAGATTTAGTGACTCCACTTCTGGGCAGTTTTCTTCACAGGACATATCCAAGTTCTCCCTAATTCCAAACTTCTTAACCGCCAGCCCCTCTACTGACTGCTTAATGCCAATCAATTTGAAAATTGCTTCTTCAAGGGGGGAAAGTACCTTCTCCATATTTGGGCCGCCCCCAGTACCTTTTTGCATTTTTATATTATTCGCCACTTTTTGGCGAACATATTTCTTCTGGTCTGCCCATACCTAAATAAAGGTTTCAAAAATTAAACAATGTACGCATTTGTATAATTGAAGCATTTACAAATTATTCTCCCAATTTTGCATGCATACACTGATTAACTATTTGAAACATTATAAATCTTCAAGTTACCTTTTTCCATTCCACAATTGTTTTAATTGGAGGACCTGCCGCATTCAGCTCCAAATTCACCTTTTCCCAAAATCTGGCGGTCTCCTCCTTACTTCCCTTAAAAAATCCCCGCGCAATAGCAGGATTACCTTCCATCATATTCACCAGCATTCCCATTTGCGTTTTATTTGTTGACTTCGTCCTTAAACAAACAAATTATGTATTTTTCTCTCATTTTATTGAAATACTCACATTTTTGCTGCAAATTCCCTTTCAAAATACAGATGAAAAATTTCTAACGGAATGTGAAGAGTTTCCGGTATTATTTCATGTTCAAAATACCTACTTTTCGTGTTCGAAATTTTTCGCAGATGTTTAGGATAGGAAGAAAGCGGAAAGTGGGATATTCCGCAAAAACATTTTTATTTAGGATAGTAGGATTACGGAAAGGGGAAAAATTCGTTCGGAAATTTTATTTAGGATTGGGCTGTATAAACATTTTAGAATACTCTGCCACACATGTTATTAAAAATGAAAATAACATAGTCCGAATGTATAAATATCCAATAGTAAACAAAAAATATATAGGATATGAAATCGCTACTCTATCTTCATATAAAGGGAAAATATTAATGGATAATAAATTTGCAAAATGTGAAGGAAAATTCATTAGAATAAAAAATTTTAAAAAATTAATTTCTCAAATAATATGTGAACAAGATCAAGAAGACTCATGCACTATTCGAATATTAGACAAAAAGAAATGCCGAATGTAAATTTGCAAAAGATATTGATGCACCAATACAAATATTTGAAAAGGGAAATATTTTATTGAAAGGAAAACATACAATAGAAGGGAGTGAAATAGAAGGTATAAACCTCATTCAATTTAATAATAATATAACAATAGATCATGTAATTTATAAAAATCAAGCAAATGTACTATCTAAAATTATACATGAACAACATGAAGAAAAATTTACTGTACTAGAATTATTAGAATCAGAATCAGTATAATATAGAATTGTTATCTACAATCTTTATACCTATTGAACAACACCCCGTAAAACATACATTAATACTCATTATAATAACTATTGCTTGTATAGGATTATTATTCTTAGAATTTAAAATAATAAAGATTAGGAATGAAATGGCAAGAACAAAAGTATCAGAAGGAATACAAAGAAGTTATGAAGCAGAACTTTTACGACAACTAAGATTAGGAATCGAGGACGATACATTTTTAAGGAGGAAGGGAATTAACAATGCAACATATCGCATTCCATAGAAATGAAGTAAACAGCAGAGATAACAATGCAACGTATCACATCCCATAGAAATGAAATAATTAACAGAGATAACAATGCAACGTATCGCATCCCATAGAGATGAAGTAATTAACAGAGATAACAATGCAACGTATCGCATTCCATAGAAATGAAGTAATCAACGGAGATAACAGTAAGGTCATCATAAACAAACCATACTTAAAATAATGTATAAATAGAGTTACTCTCTAAGGAACCGACAGTCGGGTATAACCGCTGTGTAGTACATAAGTCACTGTATTGCTTTGATACAAACAAAATATATTTTTTTATAATACTATCCAGGGTACAGTTTTAACTCGCGGTTATATGTACTCGTATACGTACTGCTATATATGCATGATATGTGTATATTAATAATCATAGTTTTGTTGGGAGTTCAGAATACAAATACATATATATGTACGTATATAGGTTAACGTATCAAGAGCGCATACGCACATACATACACAGTTTGTCAAGAATTACTTTTGACATAGAAAACAAATTAAAATTTTCGACTTCATTAGTAAAAAATAGCACTCTTTATTTATCTTTAACTTCTTGTTTGTATTGATTCATATTTATTCACAGCATTTAAAGGGTATTAATAAAGAAACTTCAAATTCTTTGGAAAAACAACAACTAAAGCACCAAAAACAAATAACACTATCTCGACACTGTCAATAAACTGTTTTGACATTTTGCCTTTTCAATTTCTTTAGAATGTGTTGGGCGAATAACTTTAATTAACCGCTATCTCTGCTTAGCAATGATCACTTTGATGCTTTCGTCTTACAATTTAGTGAAAAAATTTGGGTTTATTCGGAGTTTAAATTTAAATATTGTATTTTTAAAATGCCTGGTAAAAGATTGTTCTTTGATATTTAGCAATTATTATATTATAAGTACGACTTGGGTAAAAGTGTTCAGGAATTGTCTGAAATGTTTTCGGTACATAAATCGAGCGGAAAAAGAGGGTAGATTAGAGCAAAAGCATGCAGGTGGGTCTGGAACTAAAATTACTGGACGTGCAGAATAGAGCGGGGGCTGTATGGAGTTGAGTGTGCAAAATGTGAGGACCGCATTCTATAAATAGTTTTGAACTCAGAAAAGCTTGCAGATTATGATTCTGGATGTTGCCGGGAGATTTGATGGTCCATTTTTTGTTTTTACCCACCCCCTTAGTATTCAAGTAAATGGACTGAACAAGCGCTTTGAAACCATTTTAATGATTGTTTAGTGATAAAATTCAATTATTTCTTATGGTTAAAGATAATTTTAGTTAGTCAATAAAAAAAAGTAAAAAATAAAATACATATTTTTGATAAAAAATGATTTAATAGGAAAAAGAACATTTTAACATAAGTCATACAAAAAAATACAAATAATTAATCTTTTTTATATTAATTTATATTATTATATTTTGACAAATTAATTTATAGCGAAGTTCATCAGCAGTTAATGTTTTTTTTTTTTTGAGAAAAGAAAGGTGCAAGTGGTTTCTAATTCCGTTAACTGCTCGACTGTTAGGTATGGATTTCCTAAATGCCTTAGACCATTTTGCACAAAATCCAACGATGCAGCCTTTACACTATGTTTTTTCTTTTTTAGCCCAATCTGCTAGTCGAATCGCAACCACTTAGAGAGTGTAATGCTGGCAAAATACGAGAAATGTTTTCGCCAAGGGATTGAGCAGCTAAATCTCACCCTGAAATGTATTTTTTCTTATAAGAACCTTCAAACCATAGACCTAAACAACCTAGACGTGCTAGATTATTCCAAAAGTAAATTCCAAGAATAAAAACATCTGTACCATCACAGAATTATGATATGAGCAGAATGTTTTTTTACTGTGCGAAATATGTGACAAAACATCCTTGAATTTGCTTCTAAATGATTCGAATTCAAATCAGTTACTTCAAAAAATAAAGAGTTTCGTAATATAAAACATTTTGTTGTAACTTATTTTCAGTGCTTGAAAAATTACAATTAGTTGGAATTTTAGTGTGATCGTTTGAAATTATAAAATTTTTAATATTTTGGCCTTTACTCCGTAGAGTTGATTCCAAATATGTTATCGAAATATTATCATATCTGTCAAATACAATATCGACTCGTTTTACATTTAGTTGCAAGAAAAGAGTATGGATTTTATTGAAGAATGCGTCAGCAAAATCACCAAAGGTGTTGAATTTTTTTTAATTGGATTTGACGAATAAGTGCCATACCATCAACAATATAAATTTCATGTGCAAGTTCCGATTTTGGAGATTTTCTGTAAAATCCTTACGCGTCAAAAAGGTATTTGCAGTACTGAAAAATTTCGTAAGATGCTAAAATTTTTGTGTCTAATTCTCGTTGATTAGCCAACATAAATGTTTTTTGAAAGAGACTTATATCTGTTGCATCTTGCAACTTTTTACTAGAAATATCTTTACTTCCTTTCTTAGAAGCAGTTACAAAGTTATGAAATTTCGTTTTTTTAATAGGATCGGATATTTTTTTATTATTCTGAACAAATCGTTCATTTTCATACGTTCTTAACATAGCCTCACCGTTTTATACAATATTTAACAAACATTGCGAAGATGATTCATCAGCAAGCTGACCGGTGTAGATATTTCGAAGCGCGCGGTTCTCGGTGTCATTGTAAGGATTACAAGCATTGAAATACTCGTACTTTATGATATTTTGAATATCTTTTTCGTCTTTATTGATCCTGGGTTGCGTCCATTCTTTATGATAATTAATGTCTCTTGTAAAGTCTACTTGTATTCCGAGATATGAAGAAAGAGCCTCGTGAATACTGTTTTTAAAAGGATAAAGGAGCACCCATCTCTGCATCGCATCTTCATTTTTAGTCATACCTATTAAGCCTATCGTGAAGTATATATCATGAAACACTGATAACGCTCGTCGATTGTAATTTTCACTTAATTTTTTATTTTTAGCACTGAACAAAGCTTGCATAAAAATTTTCCAATTATTCGGTAAAGGGTTTTTGTTTAAAAATTGTTCTATTAAAGTTTCATCACATAAAAACCAATTTGGTATTACTTCAGTACTTAATATTTCTTTACGAAGTTGTTTGGCCACTTGAACAATGGAGTTTGTTGAAGTTCTGGTACGAATATGTTCAATGACTTCATCCAGTGGTATGTTGCCCATAAACACTAATGATGATTTCGATCGATCATTTGGATATGAAAATAAAACGTTTTCACCATACGTATCTATTAGTAGTGATTTAATATCACGATTTTCTACAACTGCATATTCTATGTCAGTGAGTTCAGCTAGTCGCTTAACTAATGATGACACTTCAAGAGAGTGAGTTGTTAATTTATGTTTTATTTCATTAATCAGCTTCCCAAATGCCTCTATAAGAATGTCATGTGGTATTTTATTTGGAGGTCTACTTGCTGGAATTGCTGAGTTTCTTAGTAGTCGTAGATAATCACGATAACAGTGTTTATGATACCTTACTTCCATTGCAAATAAATCGGCTGGATGTTCGCAAGTGTCCATTTGTGTAAAAACATCATCTTGTCTTTTTCGGGCAGTATTTAAGATTTGCCCCCTGCTGACATTTCGGAGCACAAATAAAGTGTTTTGTTTTTATTTCTTGTTTGTTTACTACAGATTAAACATTTAAACTTTATTAAACTTTAAATTTGTTCTTGATGACCTTCGTGTGCCTTGAGTACCTGACACACTAGCTTCTGCAGAGCAGGTAGAAATAGAAACATTCTCCTGCTTTTGTAGTGCAAATTCTCGACGTCTTATCTTCTCTTCGCTAATAGTCTAAGAGCTCATGACCAAAAAACCCAACATATTTTATACTACTTGAAATTTTGTGTGAGATTAGTTTTTTAATCCTAGAATCGATATCCCGCGGGCTGGCTGCTCAATAGCGGTCTTAATTATGGGTTTTTATTTCTTAAAATTGTTAATAAAAAACATTTTCCCAACATATTTTATACCACTTGAAATTTTAACAGAACTTCATTTACGGTCTGTATAAAATGAAACGATGGTTGCCAGCCCATTCTCATGGTCCCAAAGTACTGCCAGCCCATGTTGAAAGTGCGTTGATGGAAGCACAAGTCAACATATTTTATACCGGCTGTCTTTTTTACACGACATTGGCAATACAATAAATTGATGAAATCTGTAGAGCCAGCCCATTCTGATGGTCCCATCACATGGAAAATTTGGAAAATTTCATTCATTTCATTCATTCATGAGTGCGAGCGAGACCGACTTACGTGAATGTAGGCGCGCGAGAGAGAGCGTATATCGTTTATATTCTGTCTCTCCGTACAGTCTTGCAAAAATGGGAAGGATGAAAGGTTTGTTCATCAAAAAATTAGAGAATGGAATTTTTTTTTCCTTTTCTTAAAAAAGTTTTTATTTCTAATTTATTATTCCTTTATTTATTTATTTAATTTATTACATGAATAGAAAAAAAAAACAAAATTAAATTTTTAATTTTCGATGTCAGAAATTAATTCCGAGTCTGAACTGAAATAGTCATTTTCTATTTCTTCACCTTCAGCATCTGAAAGAAAATCATACCGTCAATCAAAATACCTGATAGTTGCAATATTTCGGACTATGAATGAAGGCGTAAAATACTATGCCTGATTCAATGTTGTCATTCGTTGAAGAAGTTTCTATGACAGCTCCAAGAACTGATTGAGGGAATTGGTCGCCATCAAACCAATTAAAAGAAAGAAATTCTCCCTCTCTCACCCAGCCACTCGATTCGGGGATGTAACAAGTTGGAGATTTCAAATAAGCGTTGCGCCATGTATTTCCAATATATTGAGCTCGCAGAAGTTGCTGATGTAACTCGGTTTTACATGGCGGTAAAGACGATGCGTCGAAATTTTTCAGCTGTTTCTGGAATGCTTCGTTTACATTTGACGCTTTATATGTCTCCCAGAATTTAGAAAAGCGGCCGCTGTTCACGTCATTTATGTTTCTTAAATTGTACATTTCGCATACAAATTTTTCCAGCATTTTAAATATATGAGTTTTTGTTGCGATGGAGTTTATATTCCCCAGTTCAATAAAAGCATTTTGATATTCCGGTGATTTTTTTAATATCTGGAAAGGTCTTTTCTTGCCTTTTCTGTAAAAGGCCGGACTGTAATCACAACCGGTCAGGGCATGGAATCCTGGTAAACTCTGGCATAGGGATGGGCCGAGTTGTTCACTGAGATCATTGATATCAATGCAACATTTGTTATTGCCAGTTCCTAATTCCATAAATATGTGCAATTCGTCATGCGAAAGATGGTCCATGTTACCCAGCATGATGATCAGTATGTCAGTATCGGAACATTTTATTAAAACATTCTCCAGACCGCTTTACACACATGATACACAATTTTTGTATCTGCTTCCTCCTGAAGTTCGCATGACATTTCCTCACCGACGATTTTCGATACAGAGGCGCCGTCACTTGTAAATGTATAGCACACATCGTAATTCAATTTTATGGTTGAATTGCCAATAAATGGCGCCATTTCCACTGCTCCCCAATGTTCTATGAGAAATCTGACCAGTGCGTCCTTGAATTTGCTATTTCTTAATTCTTTGTTGAAATCTTTAGGTCGAGTTTGTTCGGGTCCTGTGATCTTATAATCGATACTGCTGACATTTCCTCTTTGTATTCATTCATAATCTTTAATGGATGGAGTAAAATATTGGTCGAATATGATGTCGAATCGTTTGGCCGGTGTCTTCTGCATGAATGAGATAATTTTTTTTGATAAATTTCCAAAAGTGTTTGGAATTTCTTTCATTAAGTGGAGCAGGAAAAATCCATCGATTATGACTATGTCGGCTGCTCAATAGCGGTCTTAAATAATATGTTGGGTTTTTTGGTCATGAGCTCTTAGACTATTATGAATCACCATTCAAAATTCCTAGTAAAAAAGTAGAGCCAGCGCGTGCGACAGACAGTATATAAACGATATAAACGATATACGCTCTCTCTCGCGCGCCCACATTCACGTAAGTCGGTCTCGCTCGCACTCATGAATGAATGAAATGAATGAAATTTTCCAAATTTTCCATGTGATGGGACCATCAGAATGGGCTGGCTCTACAGATTTCATCAATTTATTGTATTGCCAATGTCGTGTGAAATAGACAGCCGGTATAAAATATGTTGACTTGTGCTTCCATCAACGCACTTTCAACATGGGCTGGCAGTACTTTGGGACCATGAGAATGGGCTGGCAACCATCGTTTCATTTTATACAGACCGTAAATGAAGTTCTGTTAAAATTTCAAGTGGTATAAAATATGTTGGGAAAATGTTTTTTATTAACAATTTTAAAAAATAAAAACCCATAATTAAGACCGCTATTGAGCAGCCAGCCCGCAGGATATCGATTCTAGTATTAAAAAACTAATCTCACACAAAATTTCAAGTAGTATAAAATATGTTGGGTTTTTTGGTCATGAGCTCTCCGTCTATAATGTAACTTGCCATACAAGTTCGATGCCAAGTACATTTGTATTCATTACAGTCTGCATTATTTTTAATTTTCTCAGTAATCTCATCTTTTCTCCGATCTGCTGCTCTCTGAATATTTATAAATGATTGTGGTTTTGGATTCATCACTAAATTACCCGTTTCTTCACAAAACAAACACGAAATTTCGTATAGTTTTCGTTTCTTTATATTTATCCCTTCTAAAGACATTGTCCATGTGTCTATTTAAACAAAACACTAATAAAACACTGAGTTATAAGAAAACTTAACTAAAATAATTATGTGATTACGAAAAAATAAACCTTCATGCGCCACGAAATATTTTCTACTGACTAATACGAGTGCTATGACGCAATAACGCTTGGACAAGGTGAAGGGCGGGGGAAAGGGAAGGGACCATCACAGCTGCCGGCAACATGTTTTTTTTTGTGTAGGGCCTCAGGTAAAAGAATTTCAGCATTGTTGCCGGTCCTCAAATTTTGCATACTCAATGTCCTTTAGCGCCTGCGCTAGAACGATTGGTGATTCGAAAATTGGATCAAAACCCGAGAATTTCCCTGAGAACACTTGTAAAGAAACTGAACGAGGAGTTTGGTATTGTTGTCTCTCATGAAGTAGTGCGTCAAGCCATACAGCACCACAAATATTCATGGAGATCAGCACGCAAGAAACCATTGCTGTCTGCACAAAATGTAGAAAAACGCCTGTCTTTTGCTTTGAACCCCATTTCCGAACCTGAAGATTATTGGAAGGACGTAATATTTTGCAACACAAGCCCTTGACAACTTTACAAAATCGAAATATAATTCCCACGATTAAATTTGGAATGGTTTGGGGGTGCATTTCAAGTAAAGGAGTAGGAGACTTGGTGTTTAATGACGGCACAATAAACGCCAAACAATATTTAAATATATTAAAAAAAACTTAGTCGGCGGTGCTCATAAATTTGGGAATAAACCAAACCACTGAAAATAAACCAAATTTTATGATCCAAAGCATAATGAGCATAATGTGCAGAGGTGGTTTGTTTAGAATTGCGGTAAATTTATAAATCTACCAGCCCTGAGTCCCGACGAAACGTGATCGAAAATTTGTGGGCCTTTTTGAAGAAAAGAGTCCATAAAAGACATCCAAAGAATGCACCAGCATTAAAATTATAATAATGGAGTTACGACAGAATATACAGAACGTATACGACATAAATGAAGTGGTCCAATCCATGAAAAAGCGCCAGCAAAATGTTATTGAAGCTAACGGTTATTCTACCAAATATTAAATTAATCAAATTAAAGATAGAATTGAACTTTTGCTGAGGTGTCCCATTTATGCATATAGATTCCTTTCAATTTTTCTTTTATTTATTTTAAAACTTTTCTTTTAAAATTTTTACTTACAAAATCTAGAAAATTCGTATATTATTCCCTGTCATGAAATGTAAATTAAAAAAAAATCGTCGCCATAGAAATGCACATTCATATGCCGTCGGCCATTCGTCAATTTGGTTTCATTCTGAAGTCGAAAACTGTGCAGAGCCGATGTACGTAGACAGAATTCACTGTAATAAGCTTTGTTAAGAACTACTAAGAACTTCCCCGCTGAGGGAGGCGAAAAAGTCTTCGCGGTTAGACTTATCTTTCTCTGAAAGACTCGTCATCAACCACAAAGGTGCGTCTCGCGTTTGATGCGTCGGCCAAAACAAGAAACGCTAAATCTTGAAACGATAGTTTAGCTACGGTCCTGATCCTTCAAACAGGTTTATCAGCAGTTCTTACAAATTGGTGTTTCTTTAAGTCTGCGTTCTTAGCAGATGTTGAAAAGATGTATCAATATGAATAGAGAAGATGCTCAGTATCAGTGAATATTGTGGCGACAAAATCCAAACTACAAAATTGAAGAATATTTTTGTTCCACTGTAATGTCAATCAGCGCCCTTCCTGGCTATCCGAACCTTGCATCAATCAACAGATGATGAATCTTGGCGCTTTCCACTTGCAGTGAATGTAATCAAACATAACAACTATGTATGTATGCTGACGATGTTTTGTCTGGTGGTGACACCAGTGAAGAACCACTCGAGGTGCAGACTCAAACAAGGCAATGCTTAACAGACGTAAGCATCGTCCCGTAGAGTATCATGAGACGAGAGGAGCATTACAACTTAATACCAAACGCACAAACAACTAAATAGATGGTTATTTCAATCCCAACACGTATCTTTCAGGATGGGTGAATCCAACAGTTTTAAAGGCCGAACTTATCATGCGACAATTGTGGATCATGAAGTTGTGATGGGAAGAGCTTTTACCCTAAGGAATTCAAAGATTCTGGAACCAAAATCTTAAGGAACTTTCATCTATCGAAAAAATACGTATACCTCGTTGGCTCAACACGAGCCGCCAAAACCAGAGTAACCAAGTAAGCAAGTGCCTATTCAGCGGTAACCTACATATGTAAAATCGAAAGATGCATACAGGCGATGTCATGTAAATTTGCTCATGGCAAATGCAAAGTTTCGCAAATCAAACCTAAACTTACTACATCACGAGCGGAGTTATGCGCTGCCGTCCTCATAGAAAATTGTTAAAATTTTTTAAAGTAAAAGTATATCCTAACATTGATTTTTCCCAGACAACTTTTTGACCCGACTTGATGCTGGTCTTCGGTTGGATAAGAGGCAGCTCTACACGTTGGACGGTTTTAGTTGCCAACCGATTGTGTAGGATATTAGATTCTACAAGCGGCCATCAATGGCGGTACGTGTCAACGAATGATAATCCTGCTGATTGTTCAATCCGTGTTTTTACTCCATCTCAATTATCAAGGTATAGGTTCTGTGGCTCCAACAGCACCATGAAGATTGGACAAACGCAGTAATCGACACAGCCAGGTATCAGTTATTGAAGCGGAAAAAACCAGTCACAGTTTCACAGTAAATTTGAACAATACTGAGAATTAAAACCTTTTAATTTACATCAGCGAAGACATCTGGTGCGAGTAATTACTTATTATCATAAATTCTGTTTCAATTGTCATCACACAAGAGGTCAGAAAAGAGAAGGTTTGCCTGTGGAAGAGTTGAACCGCAGTTTAATTTCTATCATCTCAATTGTTCAACTCAATGCATTTCCAATCAAATAGAAGGCACTGTCGTCGAATCGCAAAATTTCTGAGAATAGAATAGTATTAGAGAATACTATAGCATCTTTTCTTTGATCATCCAGAGCGAGTAATCCATTTGGGAGGCCGGCTTCGCGACTCTTTACTTCCACTAAACGAAAAACATCCGTACATATTGCCAGCAAAGCAGCACTTCATCGAATTGGTGGTCAATCACAGTCATCACATGACACTGCACGGCAGAGTAGACGTTACATTAAAATACATCAGAAAGTGGTTTTGGATAATAAATTCGCGAAGCATGATGAGGCCTGTCATACAGCACTGCGTCACATCCTACCGATGTAATCCAGTAGCACTAGTGCGCAAGGCTAAACTGTGGACTACGCAGGACTATTTAACAACTCACCTCCGAAAGGACAAGGATATATTTGGTACCGACGGCCGTTCGTCTAGAACTTATCTGCGATCTTTCCGCAGAGGCATTAATTGCAGCATTGAAGCGATTTATCGGGCGAAGAGGTTTGTGTAATAATCTATAGAGCGACTGTGGAACAACGACGAAATTGTCTTCCGTGCCTTAATCGAATCAAAGGTCCTTCCATGGCTCTCTTCACAGCAAATTCGATGCAACTTCATTCCACCCTCTTTGTCACATTTTGGAGGTTTGTGGGAGGCAGGGGTGAAGTCCATGAAGTATCATTTAAAGCGAGTTCTTAAAGATCCCGTCTTAAGCTTTGAGGAGTTGGCAACATTTAATTTTAATGTTATTTCCGTCCTTTATGCCCCCTAACAAATGATCCTGACGACCTATTAGTCCTGAAACCGAGACATTTTTTAACTAGGGATGCTCTTCTGGCGCCTCCAACTGTTGGAATAAAAAAGGTTAATATACTTGATTTTTGTGAAAACTGTCAATTTCTCGTTCAACAGTTTTGGTGTCGCTGGAGATGTGAATGTCATCAAGGCTTCAATGAAGACTAAAATGGTTGCTAACTAGATCAAATTTACAAATAAAGGACATTGATCTGGTTCAAACGAGGTATTTCCGTGCAACCGATGGCCACAAGGTAGAATAGTTAAAACCTATGCAAGTGCGGACGACAAGGCTTGAGTCTTCACCATCAAAACACAAGGTAGTGTCATTAAAAGACAGGTTACGAAAGTGTGCTTATTGCCCATTCTTGATAATGAACATTCAGATACAGGAAACCGACTTCTATAGAATCAATTTGAATTTTACTTTTATAACATTTTAGGCATTTCCTTTGCATAACAAGGCGATGATACAAAATTGTTCGCTGACGGCGGAAGAAGAAACAAGCACGCAGAAGATGCTTTACAAACCAATATAATAATCCTTCCGAAGGACCCTTGATACTTATAGTAAAAATGAATTATAAATTTAAATCTTTTTCTAGGAGAATCGCCTAACAAAATGAATTGTCAAGTACGTTTCCCGATGTTTTACACACAATCTTTTTGGTTCCTTACAGATCCTGTAAGACGATATTTCATCAGCTAAATAAATTTGTACAATTTTTTAAGTGAACGACAAGGTGTTTGCTTTGTGCTCATTTTTACATATATATAATTTTCGCTTTTTAAGTATATACAGTTTTGTATAATGTATAATTTTAGGTTTAATATTTTCAATATCTCATACTTAACATTAAATTAGCAATTCGATGGCATAAGTTGTTTGAACTCTATTATAGACATTAAGCTTTGTATATTATTCTTCGTTTAAAAAATAATAATAATTGGCGCTTACACCCTTTTGGGTGTTTGGCCGAGCTCGTCCTCCCATTTTCGGCATAGGTTTCGATGTTATTCCACAAATGGAGTGAGCAACAGTTTTAAGCCGACTCCGATCGGCATATATTTTTTTCATGAGGAGCTTTTTCATGGCAGAAATACACATTGTTCTAAGAACCTGATACCTTTTTTTGATAGCTAACAAGACATATTATTTTTTAAAGGAATTAGCAGAATATCTTTCCAAACAAAATTTTTTTAGTGATGTGAAGTAGGAAACACGTAGTAAAAAATCGTAGGCGCAAAGATTTATTATACAGGCATTTTTGGTTCAAATTTTATTGTTGACTTAATTGATATACCTTTTAAATAAAACAGAACGAAAATCGGGCCCTTGAACTAAAATTACAAAAAAAAAATTTGGCGTACAAACTAAACTCCGGCTTCATAAAAATACACTTGGTACTCGTAGTAGTGCATTATTAAAAGCTCTGGAAAATTTGATTCAACTAGTATTATAAAATAAATATCTCTGCAAAAATGCACAAACTGTTACTTACTTTCTTCATATCCGGCAACTGCTGCATCCGCAAGCCATCCATTACAAGTTTGAGCAGCCTTCCATTATCCTCATTATGTTCAAACTGACTCGATTGCACATTCCAATTAACGCGTTCAGAGAGATACGAATTGTCTATTGTCAGTGAGTTGTTATCAATCAGTGCTGTGTTTTTATCAATTGATTTCATAGTGTCATTATCATCGTAGTCGGTGATGCTGAATACGTCGTCTTTGCTTTTGACGTCGTCTTTGCTTTTGACGTCGTTCACATTTTGCAAATTAATTTCTTCACGTTGCTGTCTGACGCCGAATTTTGGCATATCCGTTTCATAGTTGCTTAATAAACCCTCGAAATTAAGCGCGATCAAGCGGTAATGCTGGTTACTCTTGTTATTAGTGTTGCTGTTGGTATTGGTATTGCTCATGGGGTTGGCGTTGGAGCCGTTACTTTGTAGCTGTGGGTTCAAATGTATTGCGCTGCGCTTGTTGCGATGTCCCCATTGCAGACGTGGAGGAGCTACACCGTTTGTGTCAGGTCCTATAATTGGGCGCATCGTTTGTCGAGTCCAACCAGTTTTTGGATGCTGGTTAAGTAAATTACTAATGTTAGATTTACCATAAATACGCATACTGTAATGTATCAGACCGTCGTCGCGAGTATAATCATCTTCTATATTTGGTACTTCCATATCAATATTGCTGAAATTTATACTATGTTTGCTATTGAGGAGGAAAGATCTTCTCTTTGCTGCGGAAGATGAAGGCTGTACGATTTCTTGTCGATGATCAGTATTTCTTTGGCTGGTACGTATAGTTTCTGCTCTGGCGCTGTCGATATTTTTGTATTGGCTTATGTTATTGACTATTGAAAGAACATCCACTTCATAAGGCCATTGGCTTGATGAATTCAAGTGCATGCCAATATTCTTTAACGACCATTGAATTGGGCGTAGTAAAGGTTCCTGCTCATATTGTTTAAGCATTTGTTGTTGTTTTTTTGCTAATTGTTGTGGTATTTGTATCTTTACTGCACGATCACTACGGCTAGTTCGTCCATCGTGAAAACCAGCTTTTTCACTAATATCAACTTTCAATAGTGCTGTTATCGGCTGTTCTGCAGTTTTTGTTGTTGCTTTCATGATTGTTGTAACTATCTTTATTGTGTTTCTAGATTTAACAGCGAACGTAGCTGCCGTTTCCGTTGTCGTTGTCGTTGCTATTGTTGTTGAAATCAAGTGTTGTCCATTCACATGCTGCAGCGTCAACACCGTTAAGAACAAAACAACAACTAAACATGCATTCCGTACTAAACTCCATAAAGCAGTTTCCGCTGTGGATTTCGTTATTGTTGTTAACGTTATTACTTTACGTAATGTTGTGATTGGCGGCGTCGATGTATGCTTAGCAGCGATTAAAATGCTTGTCGCATCCATAATTACTTTATGCGTCAACAATTGAGCCGAAAATGTTTTTTTGCTGTTACTGCTTCTAAAGTGGTTGTTGTCGTTGTGGGTGATACGTTACCTCCTCTGCAAGCATTTGCACTTGCCCGTATAGTTGTGGCCGCTGTAGTTAGTAGAATTGACTTAGGAATTGTTGCCTTTGATATTGATTTACTACTCGTTATTAGCGTATCTGTTGACGTTATCCTCATCATCAGCGTACTGTATTTTTTCCTTATCCAATTTCAGTGATATACCGAAGCTAACTTCTAATCCACTTCTTAAATTCCGATTAAGGCTTAGCGGCAATTTTTCTTTTCTATTAAGATGCAGCTCAGAACCTTAAAAATTCAACAAAATTTTATTACATATTGCCAGACTTAAATATATACACCTATAACAATAAACAACAAGCTAAAGAAATTCCGACATAATTTATTTTGAAATATAATATTAAATTATGCGAGAATTAAAACTAGTAGCACATCGAAAATACCATGAGAAGATTTTTCATGTCAGAAATACACTCTAAGCCTTGCAATTGCCTGTCGAGGGGCGAATGCCGCTTGAAAAACCTTTAATATTATTATGCGTTTCATGCCTGCACTGGCTTTCGAACCCGTGCCCTACCGAATGATAATCATGCAAAGTCCTTCTGAATGCAGCAATTACAAATAACTAACGGGTGATTTTTTAGCTATTATCTTTTTAAACAGTTGGTTTAAACAGCTGACGCACGTTTCGTGTTTTGTTTCACTGTCAAATATCATCAGTTTGGTCTATAATTTAACCATGAATCGTCTTACAAACGAACAACGCTTGCAAATCATTGAATTTTATTATAAAACTGCATGTTCTGTTAAGGAAGTTTAAGATCCACTTTTTTATCGAAAAAATGTGTTCAGCGACGAAGCTAATTTTTGGATCAATGGGTACGTAAATAAGCAGAATTGTCGATTTTGGAGTGAAGATCATCCAGAAGAATTGCAAGAGCTACCAATGTATCCAGAAAAGGTCACAGTTTGGTGCGGTTTATTTGCATTGAGGTATCATTGGACCGTACTTCTACAAAGATGCTGCGAATCGTAACGTAACTGTGAATGCTGAGCGCTACCGTGAAATGATATCCAACTTTTTCCCAAAATGCAAGAGCTTGACTTGCATGATATGTGGTTTCACCATTATACATTTTGCATTTTATTTCACGCTCGGGACCTGTCAATTGGCCACCCAGATCGTGCGATATAACGCCTTTAGATTATTTTTTGTGGGGCTATGTTAAAGCTCATGTCTATTCAGACACGCCTGCTTCAATTAACGCATTGGAAGACAACATTAAAGCATTTGTATGTGAGATACCGGCCGAAACATTGGAAAGAGTATGCCAAAGTATGGACTAAGCGGATGGATCATTTGAAGCGCAGTCGCGGTCAACATTTGCATGAAATAATCATCAAACATTAAATTATATCCACTGTAGTATCGATTTAAATAAAAATTTCATGCATTTTTCTGAATTTTACGTGTGTTTTTTTTGAAAAACTTTCCTATAGCTCTTAAAAAATCACCCTTTACTTTAACTTTTACTCAACGGCATTGTTCAAGAAAATTTTAATTCTGAAATGATTGTAGTCATTCATCGAAGGCTTTAATATTAAAATTATCTATATATATAAAAATGAAATGATGTTCGTTTGTACGCATTTTTTTGGGCCGATACGAGGCCAATTTTATTCGTTCTTTTTTCATATTATAGGGATTCACTAGGGGAAGGTTTTTAGCAAAAAAAAATTTCTTTTAAATATTTTCTTCATATAAAAAAAAGAAAAAATCAAAATATTGTACAAAACAAAACTTGCTCGATTCTTAGATTAAAGTAAGTTTCGAATCGACATTCATTTTATGTGTACAACTTTTTTTGAATTTTTCGTTATTGTGAAACGATTTGTGTCGTGTTGTAATTAAAGAGTCGAATACAGAAATTTCAAATGATTCGAATGAAAATTTTTATTTTTTTTTTTTTTCCATAAAATATTACACCTGTCGTTAGACAATAAGTAATTTGATTTACAAAAAGATGGAATGAGAGTGATATTGAAGGGCCAATGCCCCCAAGCTCATTTAGAAGAAATATATACATATTATTTAAAAACAAGTGGTTAACAAACAATGGCATATACGATTAGTTGACAATTGATTACAAGGATTTTGCAAGATCTGTTGGTGTTTGACGGTTAAGCCAACTTTGGGTAGATTTTTTTTCTTTATTTGGTAGTCTTCTCATCATAGGATTTGTATGCGTTAATAGTCTATTTATGTGTCTTCTGCTAGCGCTTTGTATTGTTTCATCAATAGTATCGATGTCAAGGTCGCGATGAATATCTGCGTTAGGTATGTACCAAGGTGCATTAGTTAAGGTCCTAAGTATTTATGAAAATAATGTTTCAATTCAATTGAGCAATGCTTTCTTTGACCAATTCTATATAGAAATGAATGCGTTTGCAAACGATGTTTTCGGTTATGAACAAATGTTGGAATCGAATGAAAAAGGAAAGAAACGCGAAATGATAAAAAAAATTCTTGGAAAATTTAAAATGAATGGTGCTTCATTGGAAAAATTCAAAGGTAATAAGATCATACACAAGATAAAGTTAGAATTCGAATTTTTAGATTTATTTTGTTTATTTCTCATTTTTTCAGAAGTACACCACACAACAACTCATTCCAACTCTGATTTTGAAATCCTGTTGGAATTGGTGATCGATAATTTTGTCACTATAATGGTCAATGGAAATTTGCATGTATCAGACCCTGCATATTATTTACCATATCAACTTTTTATGGAACATATGGAGCAAATGAACACAAAAAAATAATTTAGTTTTGTTTTGATTTTTTGCAACATTTTGGTTTTCAGTTAATACAATAAAAACAATACTGTTTTTTCGTGAACACAAAATACTAAATTTATTACGTTGTTTGTTTAGAATTTTTTTGGAAAAAAAGTAAATTTTTTGGTTTTGAGGAAATTTGTTTATTGTTGCTATTTGTGAAAGCGTAGATATTTGTAAGTATTTGACTATAATTCTAAAAGTTAATGGAATACCACTATGACACATAGAAAACATTTTTTCAAAGGGGTGTTTTTCGAAAATTATAAAAAAATTGTTTTCAAAAATTTTGAAGAAATAAAGTAAAATAAAAAAATTTCGAAAGCATGAAATTTTTTCAAAACCAAATTTTCCTCAAAAAGATAAAAGAAATTTCTTCGAAGAGGTGTTTTTTTAAGATTACAAAAAAAAAATTTCAAAAATTTTAAACAAATAAAATAAAATAAAACTTTTTCAAGGGTATGAAATTTTTTCAAAACTAAATTTTCTGAAAACCAAACAAAATAAAAAAAAAGGAGTTTTCAAAGCATTTCATATTCCACTATTAATAGAGAATACATTTTTTCGAGGGGGTGTTTTTCAAAGCGGAAAAAAATCTTTTTTAACAAATCAATTTAAACTTTTACAAAAGTATGAAATTTTTTCAAGAACAAAATTTTCTCAAAAACGTTAAATTAAAAAAAAATTGTTTTTTCAAAATATTTAATTTTCAGCAATTAACTGAGAAGAAATTTGTTAGAGCGAAGTGTTTTTCAAAACTTCAAAAAACACTTTTTAACCAAAAAAAATAAACCTTTTTTCAAAAACAACAGGAATGATAACATTGCCTAACAATTTCTGCACTTTTGCACAGTCTAAAGAGGCATTGATACAGAGTGTATTCCAAACATAGTTCAACATTACAAAAACCATGATTGGCTCAGCGAAAGAGCAATTTTAGCTGGGAAAAATAAGAATGTCAATGATATAAATTCAGCTATTTTAGATCAAATACCTGGTGACATAGTTGCGTATAAGTCAATGGACACTATTACTGATCAAGATGAGGTCGTAAATTATCCAACTGAATTCTTAAACTCACTCGATTTGCCAGGCTTACCACCTCATAATTTACAATTAAAAATTGGAGCACCGATTATTATGCTGCGCAATAGTAATGTGCCCCGACTTTGCAACGGTACCAGACTCGCTGTGAAGAAGCTAATGGGTAACGTTATCGAAGCAACAATTTTGAAAGGGAAGTACAAAGGAGAAGACATTTTGATACCCAGAATTCCACTGATTCAGACGGATTTACCATTCGATTTCAAACGTTTGCAGTTCCCTATTCGCCTTGCCTTCGCTATGACAATTAATAAGGCGCAAGGACAGTCTCTACAAATGTGCGGTATTAATTTAGTATACCCAATTTTTTCTCATGGACAATTGTATGTAGCTTGCTCACGAATAGGCAAACCAGCGTCATTATTCACGCGAAAGATGAAAAAACCAAAAACGTTGTCTACCAAAAAGTGTTACAATAAAGTTCGAATGAAATTGTATCAAAGAATTTGCTTTGTTTCGTATTAATTTTATTTTCTTTCAGCAAATCATTGAATTTTTCGCCTAGCGAAGCGGGCGAGGGTACGCTAGTATACTATGATTTTTAGTTGAATTTTTTTCAAAATTTATATTATACATAAATGTGATTGCCATATACATACTGTTTCGTGGAGCTCGTCCCCCAACTTGTGTTGCACATCTTATGCTCAAAGTTGAGGTGCCATAACCATAACGCCATAAATTTGCTGATCGAACCAACATATTAGCAACACTGTAATCGATTAGAGTTGATATGGCATAATTCCGTAGTCAACATCGGTAGAGACCATTTGAATTTTGGTTTCAGTAATCAGTTGCAATGTGTTGCATTGTGGTTTACATGTTACTATCTTTTCTTTAGTTTCTGCACTTCGAAATGCACAAATAATTGATAGTATATGTAAATATCAGCTGCTTATGGCTATGGGTCCAATAGTTGATGA
This sequence comes from Anastrepha fraterculus, assembly GCA_037575425.1. Lineage (NCBI taxonomy): Eukaryota > Metazoa > Arthropoda > Insecta > Diptera > Tephritidae > Anastrepha > Anastrepha fraterculus. Next base: position 44,781 of record JAYXIM010019671.1, read on the forward strand.
CATAAATATCATTATGGTTAATACTCAAGGCGAATTGAGTACTGAAGGTGGCGTCATTAAACAACAGTTACTCTACTCTGACGTCAGGTCCCTTCGCAATATAAGAAAACAAACAAAAGTAGGAGATATTACATGTTTGTAAACATTCAGTGAAAGGCTTAGTAATATTGTGGTTTGTGAGATTAAAATTAAACAAACTAATTCAAACGAAGTGCCGCGTGTTAAATTGTTAAAACACAAATGCAGCCTTCAAATGTAATTTTTAGCGTTTTTATGCGGAAGGCGTCGTGGCTAGAAAATATGGGTGTGTGTGTATAATTTTCGGTGTTTGGTTGTTTCCTTTGCTTCCGCCTTCACAAATAAGTAATTCCCCTTCCTTTTTTTTTATTTATTGATAGACTGTTACGACACGGCGAGTTTGGAAGACGTAATCTTCTCTATCATTCTCGGGTCAATACTATGGTTCAGTTATCGACTGACATTCGTAGCGATGTGTTCTTTTTCAACTCAATGTTTTTTTACTCATTAATAATGTATTAAGGTATAATGTTCCCTAGGGGACCTTCTTTTGGAGATAACAGGTTTCCCCTATTGTCCTCAGCAAGACAATCGTAAATATCTTGTAGTAGGTAAGTGTTGTTAATTTCAATAAACCACTGAACAAATATTTTGCTTCACCGTCCACAAAGCTCTAAAGAATATTTCCTCCAAAAACATTGAAATATCTATCCTAAGAGACGGCAGCCTATTGCTGTTTGTCAAGAACACTGCAGCTGCGAAAAATTTTTTGGCTAATACTAAATTTATTGGAGTAATGTAACGTTCCAAATGAACCACAACCTCAATAATTCCAAGGGTACACTATTTGCACTTTATTTCAACGAGATACCTGCGGCTGATATAGTTGAGAATATGGGCGATTAAAGGGTAGTGGCAGCATAAAAATTTGTCAAACATATTGAAGATCAAACCATTGCTAATGTTGTTACTTTGTTTACTTTACAATGTGTACTCATTACTTGAAAAAGTTGAGTTTTCCTAGTATACTACCAAAGTTAGGCCAAAGTACCCCAACCCAATGAGGTGCCGAAATTGTCAAATTCTTGGCCATACAACCAAGCGCTGCAATGATACACCTTTTCGCGACTCATGTGCATTACCTCCTCACACTCCCTCGTCTTGCACCCGCACGCTCGCTGCAAATTGTGCAACTTCGCTTCCTCTAATAGAAAATACCCAAAATATGTTCAAATGAAGCAGTTAATTGTCAACAAAACTCACAAGAAACTTAGTATACGAGAAACAATAAAAAAAATCGAATGCATGTCTCTCCTGCTCTTAATGAGGGAATACTCAGCAATACACAATTATATCAACTAACAAACAAACCCCAACAACGAAATTAGTACTAGCAGTCTCCACGTCAAAAATAACTCGACTTATAACAGTAAAAAAAACATATCTACGAGAAACTCTTCACAAGAAAATATCCCAACCACACCAATCTTCTTCTTCTTCTTAATTGGCGCTATAACCGCTTACGCGATTTTGGCCGAGTTTAACAAAGCGCGCCAGTCGTTTCTTTCTCGTTATAACCGGCGCCAGTTGGACACACCAAGTGAAGCCAAGTCGTCCTCCACCTGATCTTTCCAACGCAGAGGAGGCCTTCCTCTTCCTCTGCTACCACCAGCTGGTACCGCATCGAATACTTTCAAGGCCGGAGCGTTTTTATCCATTCGGACGACATGACCCAGCCAACGTAGCCGCTGGATCTTTATTCGCTGCGCTATGTCTATGTTGTCGCATGCGATATTCGCCGTTACCAACGTGCAAAGGTCCAAAAATCTTACGCAGAATCTTTCTCTCGAACACTCCAAGCGTCGCTTCATCGGATGTTGTCATCGTCCAAGTTTCTGCGCCATACGTTAGGACGGGCGTGATGAGAGTCTTGTAGAGTGTTAGTTTTGTTCGTCGAGAGAGGACTTTACTGCTCAGTTGCCTACTTAGTCCAAAGTAGCACTTGTTGACAAGAGAGATTCTACGTCGGATTTCAAGGCTGACATTGTTATCGGTGTTAATGCTGGTTCCTAGATAAACGAAGCCTTTTACAACCTCGAAATTATAACTGTCAACAGTGACATGGGTGCCGATACGCGAGTGCGCCGACTGTTTGTTTGAAGACAGGAGGTACTTCGTTTTGTCCTATTTCACCACCAGACCCATTCGCTTTACCTCTTTATCCAGTTTGGAGAAGGCAGAACTAACAGCACGGTTGTTGCGGCCGATGATGTCAATATCATCGGCATACGCTAGCAATTGTACGCTCTTATAAAAAATTGTGCCTGAGCGATTAAGTTCTGCGACTCGTACGATGCTCTCCAACATCAGGTTAAAGAAGTCACACGACAGCGAGTCACCCTGTCTGAAACCTCGTTTGGTGTCAAACGGCTCGGAGAGGTCCTATCCAATTCTGATGGCGCTGCTGGTGTTGAGCAACGTCATCTTACATAGCCGTATTAGTTTTGCGGGGATACCAAATTCAGACATCGAGGCATACAGGTAACTCCTTTTCGTACTGTCGAATGCAGTTTTGAAGTCGACGAAAAGATGGTGTGTGTCGATTCTCCTTTCATGGGTCTTTTCCAAGATTTGGCGTATTGAAAATATTTGGTCGATGGTAGACTTTCCAGGTCTGAAGCCACACTGATAAGGTCGAATCAGTTGGTTGACGGTGGGCTTCAGCCTTTCACACAATACGCTCGCTAGAACCTTATAGGCGATATTACGAAGACTAATCCCGCGGTAATTGGCACAAATTGTAGGATCGCCCTTCTTATGCTTTCATCCGACCATATTTTGCATAGGAGCTGATGCATGCACCTTACCAGCTCCTCGTCGCCATGTTTGAATAGCTCCGCCGGCAGTCCGTCGGCGCCCGCGGCTTTGTTGTTCTTTAGCCGCGTTATCGCTATTCTCACCTCGTCATGATCGGGTAGCGGAACGACAATTCCGTCGTCAACGATTGAGGTACCGGGATCTTCACATTCTCGGTGACATGCGCAGCTGTCACTGTTTAATAGGTTCGAGAAGTGTTCCCTCCATAATTTAAGATTGTTCTGTACGGCAGTCACCAGATCGCCGTCTTTGTTCTTACAGGAAAATGCCCCGGTCTTAAAACCTTCTGTAAGCCGCCGAACTTTCTGGGCGCTGTTCCTATTGGCCAGCATCTCAAGCTCCTCGCACTCACGTATTTCGGCCTCTCGTTTCTTTTGTCGGATAATACGTCTCTCTTCCTTTTTCAGATCTCGGTAGCGATCCCACATGGCTCGCGTTGCGCCCGATCGCAGCGTGGCTCTATAGGCAGCATCTATTTTTTTATGCGGCAGCATGACATTCCTCGTCGTACCAATTGTTTTTTCGGGCTCGCCGGAATCCGATTTCTTCTTCTGTGCCGCTACGTAGAGAACGAGAAATGTTGCTCCATTGTTCGTGCATGCCGGTTTGTTGGGCAGTACTCTCTGAATGCAGGAGTCAGAGTCGAGTGGCGAATCTTCTGGCTGTCTGTTGTGATTGCAGCTTTTCGATGTCGAACATTTTTTGCGTAGGTAGATGCACGTTTTTTTGCTACACAGAGGCGTGTGCGCAGTTTGGCTGCAACAAGGTAATAATCCGAGTCGATGTTGGGTCCTCGGATCGTACGTACATCTAATACACTAGAAGCGTGTCTTCTATCTATCACAACATGATCGATCTGGTTTCGTGTTTTTCGATCAGGAGACAGCCAGGTGGCTTGGTGATTTTTAAGTGGCGGGTCCCAAAGCCAACGCACAACTATCTTGGAATGTTTCGCCTTCTCACATTAGCTCACAAGCTACCCAGAGGATACGTGGGCTAATCCCGGCCGTTGTGAGCTGCTTGAACCATATGCAGAAGAATCGTCCTGGCCATTCCCAAGTGAATGGCGATCAGTAACTTTCCCCACTTGCGTGGACTTCTACACATGGAACCATCCACCAACCACACCAATAGTCACCTAGAAACCAATTTCCTCTCCTCTAGCAGCAACAACGATTATATCAGCACTGACAACATACACACGAAAGAAAACAATACAAACACCGATAGTACTATTGATCTCGCAGCTATTTAAAGAGTCGACTACTACACCACTGCCGATTACCCTATTCTCACAGCTCTCTTCCTCGGACAATTCATCGCTAGTTAGATTTGGAAGATAGTTAAAGACTTGCTTGTCTTTGGAAAAATATAAAAATTTATTTTTATAAATTTAATTTTAGGATAGTTCTTAACACTATGTTAATACTGGACTGACTGCAAAAACATATTTGACAGTCGTATTCTTACTTATAGAATACCTCATCTTATTGTTTTAGGCACACGACTTGTACCTATATTAGTTTCTTTGTTGCTGTTTAGGAAAAATATGTTTATTTCTTGATATTCTAAAAATACATATGTTTATACTTTGTTTTTCTTAAAATGTCTTTATATTTCGTTATTCTTAAAATATGTTTGGATTTGTTCAGCCCTGCATGATTATACTTAGAATTCACTTTTTTATTCACTATTTTTATTTATTATTTGTGAATGAAATCATTCCTTAACTCTCCCCTTCCTATACGAAATTCCCATACAAAATTTCTCTCCCAAAATCTGAGATTATAAAATAATCCTAGATAATAACGATACTTTTTACATACAATCCTGTGTTTTCTGTGTTATCGATAACACTGTGCGACAGTGATTTTATACTTTTATGGAGACCTAGTACAACTTGTAGGTATAGTAAAACTAAGAAAAATTGTATAGGAGAAATACACCCCCAAAATCTTGTTTTATGGCCATAAAATCGTTTTTCAGTAGGTTGATGTGAAGAATCACTCCTAACTTCGCCAATTTCCATGCGATTTCGAATTTGTTTTTTTAGTTCGAAAGAACAAAACCAAGCCTTTTTGACAGTGTGTTGACAATTTTTCTGAAATGACAACTGACGAGCCTGTAGACGGAAGTATTTGGAATTTTTTTATTTTTTCTCTATTTTTTCAACTTTGACATAATTTTTACGATATTATCCGACATTGAGGATTTTTTTAGTACACTACTGTTATAGTAAATTTAATTTTGCGTCGAATGAGCTATTTGACTGTAATTGAATTAAAATTAATAGAGTTGTGAGAGTTTTAAGATTTTTTTTTTTCCTTACTAATTTGGTACCTCATCATGTTGGTCTCCTTGCCGCGGGGATGAGGCTTAAGTGGTGGTTTGACCCCCATATCATGGGGACCAACCCAACACGAACTAAGAGGGAAGCTTCATATGAGGATTGGCTAGCCATCCATCCGCTTAACGGCAAAATTGGTGGCCATCCAATCACCATATGAAGATCACCGTACCGACGAAGATCCCCTGTCAATCCTAAACTCCCACCATTCCATCATTTCCTCTCCTCGACCCCCCCCTAACCCAAGGTGTCATGCGACCCGTGCCTATTGGGTGGTTTGCAGTCAGGGGGTTTTCTGTCCGACTGTATTTCTACGGAGCTACCTCGATACCGGGTCACCTCGGGGTATAACCATGACCTTGCCGTGGTATGGGGCGCTGCCACGGTCGACCATTATGTTTCCCCTTTCTTTTAATAAGATCACCATGTCTGCCACGGTGGACGGTGATCGTACGAAACAGATGGAGTCCTTCAAACCAAAAATCTCTATGGACAAGCAGTCCTTAAATGCAAAGGAAGCAATAGCTTCCAACCCCAAATCTGGATCAAACCAGATGTTTTCTAGTACGGCGGAAGCTGGGATACTCAAGCCTAGTGGAAGTGTCAGTACATCCAAGCCCTTCACGGCTAGCCCATTTCGTACGGCGGAAGCTGGCGCTGAGGACAAACCTGGCAACAGCAGAAGTGGCAGTACTCACAACAAACCTCTTGCCAAGAAGTCATCTTCCTGTACCACCAATACCGGGACTAGCCCTGGTAAAGGTGGTAAAACTGAGTCTGGAACGACTGATACCTCCGCAGTAGCAGAGCCTGCACGGCATGGCTACAAGGAGAGACGTGCTGCCTTCAGGCTACTGGAGCGCCTAAAAACGATTCCAGAGGGGGAGTGGTCTGACAAGCAGAAGCACTCTTTTAGCTGGGCGACAAGGGTAACGGAGGAGTCCCCTCGGGGTTCTGAACCGAACCCAAAACGTCAGTTGTCGGACGACCCACCCAGCAACCCCGGCACGTTGAAGAAGCCCCGAAACACCAAGACTTCTCCAGCCACATACAGCGAAGCTGTCAGAGGCCAACAACTATGGGCGGTGGTTGACAAAAGCAACCCTGACGGCACTATTTCGCCTGACAACTGGAAGAAAGTGGAAGCCAGGCTCTCAAGCGTTTTCTTCCAAATTCTGGAGGAGAATCCTGGTCCTGCTCCTTTCTGTCGCGATAATGGATGGCATCAGAGCCACGTGAAACTTATCGCCTGTGCCGATCAGAGATCAACTGATCTATATAAAATAGCGATTTCAAGGATCGGCGAAGTATGGCCCGGGTCTAAACTCGAGGTAATTTCAAGGGATGACATCCCCAGTTTACCAAGAGCTAGGGCCTGGTTACCAGCGGAGCCATCGGACCCTCAAAGGATCCTTGAAATGCTTCGGGTATGTATTCCGGAGCTTCCTACATCGTCGTGGAAGGTCACAAAGCTGGACGATCCCAAAGGTGAGTACCGAAGCGCTACCTTCGTAGTCTGCAAGGACTCCGTGGACGCACTGGCGCGATCTGACGGTGTAGTAAACTATGGGTTTTCGTCCATAACACTGAGGGTCTATAACAAAGACAAGACGTCCAATTTAAAGGACCCGGTTGGAGCTGAGATAGCCCCCACGGCGGAATCTGGCTCCGGTCCTAATACGGCCACAGCGCTAAGAAAGGCATCTGCTGACGGCAGTATCTCTTCCTTGTTAGATAGAGTACTCGATACTACTCTCACTGATGAGGAAGAGCTACTGGCGTCAGATTCAGATGAGCCCAACAAAACGGTGGTGGAGAGGAAGCCCAGTAACCATGATGTTACGGGTCCTTCAAATTAACCTTCACCACTCAAAGGTTGCGTTCGCCAACCTCATAATCCATCTGGCCAAAGGTGGACATCATATTGTCCTGATTCAAGAACCATGGGTATCACATGGACTTGTGTGCGGACTAAGGACTCAAAAATATAAGCTGATGTATGCTCGCAACAAAGGTAATCCTAGAGCGTGCGTACTAATAAGAAAAGGGATAAATGCTTTCATGCTCTCTAATTACAGCGACACCGATCAATTGACCATTAGCCTGGAGTCGGGAAATGAACGGATGTGGCTATCTTCCTGTTACCTCGCACATGACCACGAGGAGCTACCGAGATTAATATTCAAAGATCTGGTAGCGCAGGCGCAGAAGCTTGGCGCAAAGCTAATTATTGGTGCGGATGTAAATGCGCATCACGAGATATGGGGCAGCACTGATACTAACGCTAGAGGTGAGTGTCTCTTTGATTATCTGATAGGTACTAAACTACAGATTTGCAATAAAGGTAATAAACCTACTTTTGTCATTAGTAATAGACAGGAAGTGTTAGACGCTACTTTTGCTTTTGACTCCGTTATTGACAGAATTAGGAACTGGAAAGTTTTGGAAGAACATTCCTTCTCTGATCATAGATATATCTCGTTTGAGGTTAGTAAAAATCTACCGAAACCTAAGCCTGGTAGAAATATCAGGAAAACAAACTGGGAAAAGTATGTAGATTCTATCGGGGTTACCCTAGGAACATGTCCATCTGTGGTACCACAAAGCATAGAAGGACTAGAAAATTTGGTTGACAAGATTACTTACAACATGAATGCTGCCTTGGCGGAAGCCTGTCCCATAAAAAGACTGAGGGGTAAACCCAAGCCTAAGTGGTGGACGGTTGAACTAGGCAAGCTTCAAAAAACAAGCAGAAGTGCTTTTAATAAGGCAAAGAAAACACGTCTCGCAGAAGATTGGAAAGATTATAAAGATGCTCTGAAAATCTACAAGAAGGAAATCAGGAAGGCCCAAAGGCAATCTTGGAAATCCTTTTGTGAAGAGATTGAGGGGGCAACTGAGACCTCCAGACTTCGTAAGATCTTAGCGGGAAGTCCTCAAAATTGGGAACTGCTACAGAAAAGTGATGGTACTTTCACTACAACCAGTAAAGAGTCCTTAGAACTTTTACTCGACACTCATTTTCCAGGCTGCTCAGACATTACTGGGCATGAGATGGAAAATACAGTACACTGTCGTGAAGTCAGAATAGATGCTATATCTGAGGATCGGCTCTTATGGGCGATTGAAAGTTTCAAACCCTTTAAATCACCGGGTCCAGATGGCATTTACCCAGTGGAACTGCAAAAGACCGCCGGATATCTAGCACACTGGCTGCTAGCAATCTTCAAAGGTTGCTTTCTCTACGGTCATATACCTCTTAAGTGGAGACAAGTCAAAATTGTTTTCATCCCAGAAGCGGGTAAAAACTCACATACCCATCCAAAAGACTTAAGACCGATATCTCTTTCTTCCTTCCTTTTGAAAACTTTGGAGAGGTTGATAGAATTTCATTTAAGCCTAACTATAGATAGAAATCTTATCTCTACGTCACAACATGCCTACACGAAAGGGAAATCGGTAGAGACGGCTCTACATAACCTTATTTACACGGCAGAGAGTTCACTGCACAAACAGGAATTTACTTTAGCCGCTTTCCTTGATATTGAAGGGGCCTTTAACAATGTCGAAGGGGGGCAATTACTGCAGCACTCACTGATCTTGGGGTAGAACCGGGCTTGGTAGGCTTCATTGGCAAAATGCTAAATAGCAGAATCATTGAAGCGGAACTAGGAGAATCGGTGCTCAGAAGATTAGTAAGCAGAGGTACACCGCAAGGCGGAGTCCTCTCACCGTTTCTATGGAACGCAGTTGTAAATAAACTTCTGTTAATACTGGAATCGGTGGGCTGTAAGGTGATAGCTTACGCCGATGATGTTGTCATTGCTGTCTCTGGTAAATTTGTATCTACATTAAGAGACCTAATACAGAATGCTCTAGAAATACTTTCTAGGTGGGCAGGAAAGTGTGGTCTAGGAGTCAACCCAGACAAAACACAACTTATATTGTTCACTAGGAAACACAAAATCCCTCAACTAAGTCCAATTATGCTCAAGGGGGAAGCTCTTGTGATTTCGGAAGAAACCAAGTACTTGGGACTAATCATAGATAGGAAGCTGACTTGGAAGTCAAACATCTTAGAAAGAGTCAGGAAAGCGAACCTAGCTTTTTATGCCTGTAAGAGAGCTTTAGGTAAGACCTGGTTGCTCATTGGCTTTACACTTCTGTCGTCAGACCCATTCTTCTATATGGAAATGTTGTCTGGTGGTGTGCTATGCAGAAAAAAACCTATTCTAATTTATTGAATAAGGTGCAGAGATCAGCGGAATCAGCAATATGTGGCGTCATGAAAACCACGCCATCCATGGCTTTGGATATCATACTACATCTGCCACCCCTAGATCTCTTCTGCAAATACTTAGCGGCCTGCTCCGCTGTAAGGCTCAAAGCGAGCTCACAATGGAAGACTGTCACACAGGGACATTCGACCATCTTAGACTCCTACACGGATATACCCAGTGACTGCGATTATCATCCTCCCATTCTCTGCTTCGAAAGGAATTTCCTAATGAAAATCCCTTCTAGACTGGAATGGTTTGAAGAAGATCCAACACCCAACACACCCGTTAAGATCTACACGGACGGGTCTAAAATGGATACCGGTGTAGGATCAGGGTTATTTTGCGAAGAGCTTTCTATTAGTGAATCCTTTAAACTACCGGATCACTGTAGTGTTTTTCAAGCGGAAATAAACGCTATTCATGAAGCCTTAAAATGGCTAAAGATAAACAGAATATCATCAACGGATATCTGCATTCTATCAGACAGCCAAGCTGCCCTACGAGCCCTGGATGCATTCCAAACAACATCAAGGAGTGTCTTACGTTGTCGCCAATCTCTAAATGAGATGGCCAAACAATATCGTATAATCTTGTGCTGGGTTCCAGGCCACAGAGATATACCAGGGAACTGTAGGGCCGACCAACTTGCAAGAGAAGGTACCTGTTTGCCAGACATAAGTAATTTTATGGAGATACCTCTCGCAACTTGTAAGCTTCTCATTAAGGACGCACTAATCAATTCTGCAAATCAAAGATGGATTAGCGCTTACACCTGTGAAATTGCTAGGCAAACATGGCCAAGGCTAAATTTACGTCTGTCCAAGAGCATTATAAAACTGAATAGACTTCAAATCAGGACCTTAGTAGGGGCCCTCACAGGACATTGTCTCATAGGAAATCATGCAAAGAGATTAGGCGTTTACACGCATGATTTCTGTCGTAGCTGCAGAAATGAGGAGGAGTTGGAAACAATTCAACACCTCTTCTGCACATGCCCAGCTCTAGCCAGAAGCAGGAACCGATTTTTAAAATCCTACTTCTTAACGAATATAGATAATCTATACATTTTAGGTATCAACAACCTTTTACGCTTTGTCAAAAGCTCAGGATGGTTTAATATGGAGAGGGAAATGTAGCTCAGCCCCCGCGGCTTCACAACGGACCCATTTCGTGGTCTAAGTGGCATCGTTGTCTCTATGTGCGATGCGGCTGCCAAACCTAACCTAACCTACTAATTTGGTATGTAGGCATCGAAACATGAAAATGATAACAAGTGTCATTATAAACACATAATATTTATTGGAATATTGTGCAGTGCAGCACTGTACGGTATGGTACGGTGCGGTACGGTGCAGTACACAACGGAACTGGTTCCAAATTTAAATAGCATTGGAAACGGCCCTTTGGAGCTTAGTATGGTACGGTACATTTGTCATTCTCTTCATCAGTTTTGAATACGTCTCTGTAAGAAATTCGATCATCATCATTCATCTGAAGTCGTCATCAACTAAATTCCATTGTTTAAATCGAGAACCGAGCGTTTCAGATTGTCTTCCCGATAGAAGTAAATCACGAGAAAGATCCTGAAAATCTGAATATGATACAATGTGTCGTTCTGAAGACTTAGAACCAGACGGAAAGTACTCTTCATCATCAGGTTTATTGTTATCAGTTTGATCATCATCAGCAATGAGTTGAACCTCCTTCAGTGCCTGCAGTTGAGTCAATCATATCGTCCAAGACTACGGGGTTCTTAACAGTTGCAACATCAGCATACTTTATGTGCTTTCGAGCTTTATAATGATGACCGTTTAAGTCCGTTTTATAAAAATAACAATCATCTGGTTTATGATAAGGCTGATGATGCCACATCATCGGAGAATATTGAGAAATTCGACTTTTCTGATTTATATCTCTTGAATTTCAATGAAACAAACAATAAAACTTTGACGTTTTAATAAGGTTAAATTATAATAACAAACTTCTTTTGTTAATCAATGTACAGAGTGAACTTTGGTACACTTGGGAGATTTTCATATAATATTTCTATTGAAAACAAAAAATGTGTGATAATAGTCAGATATTTTCGTAAGTTTTAACCAGTTCTGTTGTATGCAGTACAGTACATATATACTCCAATAAATATTACGTATCTATAATAACGCATCAAAACACGTCCTTATTCCCATTTAGCGTTATACCTACATACCAAATTAGTAAAAAAAAAAAAACATCTTAAAACTCACACAACTCTATTAATTTTAATTCAATTACAGTCAAATATATCTCATTCGACGCAAAATTAAATTTACTATAACAGTAGTGTACTAAAAAAAATCGTCAATATCGGATAATATCGTAAAAATTATATCAAAGTTGAAAAAATAGAGAAAAAATAAAAAAATTCCAAATACTTCCGTCTACAATCTCGTCAGTTGTCATTTCAGAAAAATTGTCAACACACTGTCAAAAAGGCTTGTTTTTGTTCTTTCGAACTAAAAAAACAAATTCGAAATCGGATGGAAATTGGCGAAGTTAGGAGTGATTCTTCACATCAACCTTCTGAAAAACGGTTTTATGGCCATAAAACAAGATTTTGGGGGTGTATTGGAAATTTCTCCTATACCATTTTGTTTAGTTTTTCTATAGCAACAAGTTGTGCTAGGTCTCCATAAAAGTATATTTAATTTTTTTTTTGTCACACAGTGTAATTATTATTACGAATGTAAGGAGAAACATCGAAATAAAAACTAAATTAAATGGATGCCGGCAAAGAAATCAGGTCTGTTAACATAATTCTTATGGCATTGTTTTTTTTAAATATTATTAATTACAGATTCATTTTATAGAAAAAAACGTGTGTCCATAAACGGTACAGAGATATAGAGGTACTTATTATAAAATGTAAAATAGAATTTCCCATGCGTATTGCTGCCATAATTTTTTTAAACCTCAGTAAACGTCACATACGGATCTCCTCCAACTGTTCATTACTAACAGCCAATTGCGCAATTAAATTACCTATTCCTTCTCCTTGTATTTTCTTCATATCGTTAATAATAATTAAAGAAACCAAAAGTACCGAAATATTCGACGAAAATATTTTCTATGTCAAAACAGTATTGACAACTGACAGTTTTGCAAGTAATCTGCCATATGTGAAAGGGTAGACTAATTTGGTGGATTTATAACTGATTAATGCATATGTGAACGTATGGTATTGTAGTATGTTGTATGCCTAATAAGCATATGCCCACAGTATTGTAGAGTATACAATACATCAAGTGGTCATATGCCATACTCACAACATAGCGACACTTTGTTGCTATGTTTATACAATCAAATATATAAGTGCAGCAATATGATCCGTCACTTATGCGGACTGGCCTGCAGCGTGGGATCTGCAGTGCAAGCACTTTGACGCTTCGACCGTTCGGTCCCAGCGCATTATATATATGCCTTCTGCATGTATATACAATAACATACATACATACATGCATACTACGCTCTCCCGTTCTGTCGCTGCTCTCAGCGACAGACGACGGCGATGGAGGGATAGCTGTGGATGTCAAAATTAGTATCTGAGTGAGTAGAGTGTAGATGGATAGGAATAAGAAACAAAAAAAGCGCGGCGGAATAAAACAAAAACTGAGGTCGGAAATTGACCGTCTCAGCAAAGAGTTGAGCAATCAAGCCAACCCGCCAGCATGGAACGATTCTGTTTCCATGCATGAAAAGCGCTCGTTTCACGAAGCACAACTAGTGCAATTGATAAATAAAAACAAAAATCCATCTATCACCTACCACCAGATTAAAAAATTGAAAAATAAAATAATACCTCCATTACCAACAGCTATCCCAGAATACAAGCGACAGTGCCCGGATGACTGCGAGGGACCGCTGGACAGCCCATTCTGCAACTACACGTGCAAACATTGCACAGCAGCCTGTGCGACCAGCACCGGCACCGCCTAGCGTTACAAGCTAGGCCAAGGACAAGGACACCACCGAGGACCGACAGCGCTCCCAAGTGCGCACACCAATATATTTTAATTTTCATATATTATTATAATAAAAAAAAAAAATACATTGTAAAATTGAGCAGGAACTCGCCCGATTAGAGTACATGTCGGAAGGCTGTACAAAATATAGGCAGGAAACATTGTAAATTCACCTGCGAGTGAATAAAATAATAACAAAAAATTTTTTTAAAGTAAAAATATATAAAAATATATTTGTAAAAACAGCAAATATAAGTAATGAAAAAAAAATTGATTGAAAAACAAAAAAAAAAGGGATTAATAAATTGTATATATATATATATAGAAGAAACGAAATGACAAATCCATAACTAAAACAAAAAAAAAATTTTAAAGAAGACAAATAGATATTTTAAAAATGGGAGGAAAAACTTCCAAAGTTGAGGATAATACAGCCAATGTGCTGAATGTTATATCAGTTGTCGATACAACCAATCATTTAGACATTCAAATTGTTCTTCTTGCTTTAATAGTAGCAATTTCGGCAGCAAATTTATTAATCAAAATTTACTTAATGTACAAACGTACTTTAAAAAAACGATATCTAAGCCGTGCAAACGACTTAGATAAAGTCTAAAATTCATTTTACTGATTTAATTTTTTTTCCAAATTCAAAATATATTAATTCATTGCTGTCAACAATAGTTTTGGTAAAGTTGTATCGCTAAGAGTGATGGAATGGAAAGAATTAGCAAAACCAATTAATTCAATTAAGGAAAAATTTGAAAAATCTTATAAATGTATTAACAAAGATACAACAATAAGTGTAAATACGCTAATCCACCATACAACCATTCTAGTAGCTGAATATAACAATATCAGTCAATTAGCATCCTCTTACAAATACAAGATATCAAGTTTACATGTAGATCAATGTCTTAAAATATTACGCTCATTACAAACAAGATTGGAAAATGTAAGTGTAAGACACAAAATTACCTTACAAATACCAACAAATCCCTACTATCAAATTGAGTTTGACCCAAATCAATTCCAAAATTTGGACGAATCAAAACCAATAATTGAAGTAGAGGGTAAAGCGGAAAGCGACATTGATACACTTGAAGAAAGCGAAACAACAATAGCAATGGCACAAACAATTGTGGAATTCCTTAAGCTAGCCTCATCACTCATACCTGAGTTTGATGGAAAGGCCGAAAACCTACAAAGTTTCATAGATGCGCTGAATCTAGTAGATTCCCTTAAAGGCACACATGAAGCAGCAGCTATAAGTCTAATAAAGACAAAGCTCAAAGGCCATGCTAGAAACTTGATTAGTAATGAAGACACAGTAGCTGCAATAGTTGCGCAACTGTCAAAAGTAGTGAAAGGGGAATCGGTAGAAGTAATATCTGCCAAACTTCTAAATCTGCAACAAAAAAGTAAAACAGCTAATCAGTATACCCAGGAGGTAGAAAAATTAACTAAATCTCTTGAGGGAGCTTATATCAGTGATGGATTGTCACCTGAATTAGCCACTAAATACAGCACAACGCTTGCTGTCAAGGCCATGACACAGAACTGCGCTTTAGATAAGGTAAAACTTATCATGCAGACAGGCACATTCAATAATATGAATGATGCC
>JAYXIM010019672.1:1800000-1954474 GCA_037575425.1 Anastrepha fraterculus
CACACTTGCCAGGAGGTGCCTTCTGGCGCCTTGCGGTCCGCCTATGCTTGGAAGAATTCTTGTAAGAGCACCGTTGACTGCCGCTGCTTTGGAACCCACAGTTGCTAAATGTTGCTTAAAGCAGAGCCGTAATAATCATAACAATCAATAATTACGCCTTAATACTTTATTGCCTCTTGTGACAATATTTCATGACCACCTATTCGCAATTTCATGCACTCTTTTTTTCTTCGCGCAGCTACGAGGACCGCTTATTTTTTTTGTACTTCAGTCCCGCTGCAGAAAGCCACAGTGGGACCCCAGCTGCTGCATCATTACACTTCTCCTGCAGGTGGTCTAGCTTCTTGTCCGTCACCATGAGAGCGATGTCATCGGCATAGCCTACCAGTGTTGCTTTATCCGGCAATTTTAACCTAAATACTCCGTCGTACATGGTATTCCACAGTGGGGGTCCAAGCACTGATCCTGGAGGGGCGCCACCAGTGACTTTATATGTCTTTAGGCCGTGACCCGAATCATACTGCAACATTCTATCAATAAAGTAGCTTCGTATTATGCGTATTAGATAACCAGTGACTTGGAGATTTCCTAGAGACAGCAAAATGTTTGACCACCTCGCCGAATTGAATGCATTTTTGACGTCTAGCGTGATATGTGCACAGAACTTCATCCGTGTGTGTCCTCCGCTAATAGCGGCGCGCGCTATATTTGTCACCGTTCTAATAGCGTTAAGTGTTTTGTTCTTACTGTATAAGTCCTTTTTAGGACTGACTATGACTACTATGAGGACGACACAGGGCGTAGATATGCGTAATACAGAGGGTTATTCCAACCCCATAGCCTCTACTAAGCCAAGACCGTTAGTGCGTGATGAAGAATCACATCCTGCGCGAGGTAACCCTGCTACTTAAATCAGTAAGATCCCTTGCTGTCGGATGACAAATAGAGTGATTACTGAGTTAAAACAGAACACTACGGATCTAGACTTGAACTGTCGATAACAGTTTCTCTTCAACAGTAGCTCCCTTCAAGAATATTGATAGGGTCTAAAAATGGAAATGAGTTCAAACAAGAACTACTCTGCACGGGGTACCCACACTTGTGGCAATCCTCCCGCTGGTTCTCCAGCGGCTTGGGCATCGGATGTGCAGGCCCAAAACTCATTTACCACCAAGACGACCAGGGCTGAAAATCAGGGCCTTGGAGGAAGCAAGCTACTGGTTGAGTACGGACACCTATTGGATGGTGCATCCTCGTCAGGCTCTATACGTAGCTCTATAGAGAGCGTGTTACTGGGCGAAAATGAGCTTAGTTCAGTGGAACCAGTAATGGAGATGCAGGCGACCACTTCAAACCCTTTAGCTGATCCTGGGGAGGCTGCGATAACTCATTTACGTCTCAGTGCTCTGACGCTTTCCTCTGCGGACGGAAGTAATGTGGTTAATATGCAAATCCGAAAAGTACCACCGCACTAACGGTTACAAAGAAAGCGTCTGATTCGGGACGCAATTTGGAGGACGAAGACGTGGTTTTGACGCAGGTAACCCCTGCCTGTCATGTCACCCAGACTGAGAAAACCAAACTGGTTCCTGTCCTGGCACCAGTTTCGGCGACTGTTGGGGCTATGGTTAATCAGAGTTAACGCCCACAAAGTACCAGCGCACCAATGGCCACGGAACAGATGCCAGCTTCAGGAGAAAATTTTGTCTACATAATAGACGGTAGAAGCGGCAAGGCAGAGGACGCGAAGAAAGCAAGAGAAACAGTAGGTTTGACTACGGCTAACGTGGCTATGCCAACTGCCACTCGAGCCGGAGTTGCGGCTCATCTGTCTTCGTCCACTCCTGAAGACGAATCTGGCAAGCGGAACAGATCTGATGATGACCCATCTGACAGATGAAGCAACGGTGAGCGCACCAGTTGGCACAAGGAAGAAGAAAAGGAGGAAGGGTAATAAAGCGGAATCCGAAGTAAGCAACCATAGACAACAGGTTGTAGTGACTGCAGGAGGAGCCTCTTACAATAATAAAATACCCGGTAGTATTACAAACGAATCCAGTGGAACGAGTGCCGCGGGGGCTAAGAGCGCGGTAGCGAACGCGAAACCGGGTGCACCTAGTGATCCACTATTGTCCGTTGAAGCTAACTATGCTGCGGCAGTAGCCAGCGGCATGATGGTGGAGATCTGTGGCAATGGGCATATCCAATCGTCCCAAAAACAATTGGATTTTGTCGACAGTGAAGTCTGGGAGGCGATAGGGAAATCGAAAGATGTACCTAGATTCGAGCGAATGAGAGCTGAGCAAGGTGTCTTGAAGGTGCAATGCTCAAACATTCACCCGCTTGAATGGCTGACCAAAACTGTGGCTGCGATGCCCGCGTTTAAAGGATGTTAGTTTGTCATTCGGCAAGCGAACAAAATTCAAAAACTGATGAGGGTGAGCATGCTGATCCCTGGGCCTCCAAGGGAGCCGCATGCGATCATCTCTAGGCTCCATGCCCTGATCGAGGGACTTGATACGAAGCACTGGAGATCATACCACTATACCAAAGCGGGGACGGATCCTAAATATGGAAACTGTTCCCACTTAGTTCGTGGTGTGGATCCAGAATCGTTTAAGGTCATACGGTCGAGGTATGGAATGCGCCTGTATTTGAATCTGGGACGGATACTAGTTACCGTCCTCGACTCAGATATAGGAATTATGGCTGTCCATATGATATCAAATATTTCATTTATGCATATTAAATTGCAGCATAGCATATCGGCTACGGCTCTTTTATGCCGAAGTCAAGTGAAACTGCTCACAAATCCCCACATAATATTAATTCAAGAACCGTGGGTGTCTAAAGGACAAATACAGGGCTTGGGAGATATAAAGTGGGGGTCTATCTTTCATAAAGAGGGAGAGGTCCGTCCACGTACGTGTATTATTATGCCGAAGACGGTTGATTGCACTTTGTTAAGACAATTCTGCTGTCAAGACTTAGTTACAGTCAAAATAAAGTATCGATTAGAGGGAAAAGAAGTAGAGACAATTGTTGTCTCGGCCTATTTTCTTTGCGACTCCATTCTCCCTCCCCCTACGAGGGAGTTTATGGAAGTTGAAAGACATGCTGAATCCATGGGATTAGGTCTAATTGCGGGATGTGATGCAAATTCACACGCAAATTCACTGAACACACTCTGGGGTAGCACAAAATGTAACTTCAGGGGGCATAAACTCATGGACTTCATTCTGTCATCTCGCTTGGTCATACAAAACGTTGGCCCCAGTCCGACTTTTGTGACCAGCGGAAGGCAGGAAGTGATTGATATGACATTATCTAACAATAAAATATCAGATCATATCACTGGTTGGAAAGTACTCAATAAAGATTCTCTGTCGGACCATCGTTATATAGAGTTCAGGCTTGCGGCCGAGACAACTTCGACCTCAGCAGGTCGGATTTCTCGAAAAGCGGATTGAACACGATATGGGGATCTCAATAAAGAGGAAAGCCGTGATGTTCCCAAACTCCGGACAATAACTGCGATTGAAGAAGCCACAAATGCCACTTTGATCGAGTGTTATAACAAGGTGTGCCCGGAACGTAGGAGAAGAGAGGGTAAGACAGTCCCTCGGTGGAACGCCGAACTCTCGAAACTCCGGAAAACTTCCAGCAAACTTCTTAACAGAGCTCTTAAAACTCAGTGGGAAGAAGATTGGACTGCCTACCGAAAGCGGAGGAAGGAATATGAAAAGACAATTAGATCATCTTAATTGGGCTCTTATAGAACTTTCTGCAGTGAACTGGAGGAACGGAAGAGTTCAGCGAGGTTATGCAAAGCCCTCCAAAGAGACCGAACGGCTAGGCTATGCTCACTGCTCAAACCAGATGGTACTTATACTGACTCAAAGTCAGAAGTGTACGATGTTCTCTTTTCAACACATTTCCCTGGCTCCAGGAATGTTGTTGGTCGAAGCTCTCTCGATCAATCTGATCATGTCAATATAATTACAAGCAGACGTGATTGGTTTATTGCATCCAGGATAGTTAATGAGGAAACGATAAGGTTCGCCTTCTTGTCATTCGAAAGCTTTAAGTCTCCAGGACCTGATGGCAATTACCCAATCATGCTCAAGCGAGGCGGAGAACAACTATTAAAGGCTTTGAAAATAATCTTTACGGCATGTCTTGTGCACGCTTATGTTCCACAACAGTGGCGTTTGGGGAAAGTTGTATTTGTCCCAAAGCCAGTCAAGGACAGCTACGCTTTACCAAAAAGTTTCAGACCTATAAGCCTGACATCGTTTATGGTGGAGAACGAGGGTTCTAAGTCGAAACCTTCTCAACGTCAGACAACATGCTTACCAAAGTGGGAAATTTTGCGAATCGGCTCTGCACGAGTGCGTTAGCATAATCGAAAAAGGGCTGGAAACAAGAGAGTACACTCTTGGCGTGTTTGTGGACGTTGAAGGAGCTTTCTACAATGCTACCTTTGACTCTATGTGCTCTTCTATCAGAAGTCATGGAGTAGAAGGAATCATTGCCAGATGGATCCACTCTATGCTATCCAAAAGACCACTTACCATGGATAGAGAAAGCGATGAAGGAGTCAGGGTTGAGGTTAAGAAGGGTTGCCCACAAGGTGGTGTTCTCTCTCCCCTTCTCTGGTGCTTCGTGGTGGACTCTCTTCTTAATGATCTGCAGGAAGTTGGACACATCCAAGCCTACGGAGACGATGTGTGCGTATTAATCTCAAGACGATCACTTGAAGTTATAGGCAAAAAAATGCAGGTAGCTCTAAATAAGATAGAGTATTGGAGCGAATTACATGGTGTTTCGGTGAACCCTACAAAAAGTACCTTAGTGCTTTTTACTAGGAAACGCAATATGGAAGGCCTGTTACTACCCACATTGAAAGGGGTAGCACTGCAACTGTCTTCTGAGGTTAAATATCTAGGAGTAATGTGAGATAGTAAGCTGACCTGGAAGAAGCACGTCGAGCAGAAGGTCTCTCGAACACTAAAAGTCTTCTGGCAGGGTAAGAGAACCTTTGGCAAGACATGGTGTCTAAGACCGGCGATAGTACACTGGCTGTACATCACCCTGATCAGACCCAATATTACATACGCCTCTGTAGTATGGTGGAAAGCCACAATGGTTAATTCCAGAGTAAAACCCCTAAAGACGGGCTACAGAGAAGTGTGTGCTTGGGTATCTCAGGTGCCATGAACACAACATCTGGTGATGCCCTTAATGCCATTCTAAATTTGCAACCTCTGGATCTTCAAATTTGAAAGGAAGCAATGAAGGCGGCGTACAGGCTCAAGTCAAACGAAGTCTTGGGAAATGAAGTAAGCACTGGCCACTGTCAGATTTACCACCAGTTGTCGGAGCGGTGCACACTGTTCTCGATGCCGGTGGACAATCGGGTGCCTGTCGTTAGCTTCGGTAGGAAGTAGGATGTTTTGATTCCAGATAGAGATCAATGGTTAAGTCCAGAGAACCTACTAAGGGGATACCAGCACACTTTCTACACCGACGGATCCAAAACCAGCGATGGAAGCGGATCTGGATGGTACTTAGGCGAAGACACTAGGTACTCCTATGCCACAGGATAGATGGCCACGGTATTCCTTACGGAAGTCTTTGCCATCTCGAATGTGGCGTACTGGATAATTGAGAAAAAGTGGCGGGGCAACAGTATTGGAATTTGTAGTGACAATCAAGCTGCACTGTTTTTACCATCCACCTTCTATCTTTCCTATATCTATTCTTTCTACTGATTTCTATCCGGGTAGTATAATGGTTTACTGACTAAGTGCTTGTACTTGTCCAACCCTCAACAAATCTAATCTAATCTAATCTAATATCGTCCACAGTCGATCTAGCCCGTCTGAAGCCAAATTGTTTGCCAGATAGGCCGGTTGGACATTCCAGACAGCTTTGTAGCCGGTCACAAATGATGCGCTCAAGCACTTTACCCACCATGTCGAGCATACAAACGGGGCTGTATGCCGAGGATTGATTTGGTTGCTTGCCTGCTTTGAGTAACTGTACTAGTCGTTGCAATTTCCATCTGCGCGGGAAGGTCCCTTCATTAAGGCATGCTTCATACATAATCGCAAAGATTTCTGTCGTCGCCTGCACTGCTTAAGTGCAATGTTGGGAACGCCGTCTGGGCCTGGTGCTTTGTTGTCTTTTATACGCCTTACGAGCTTAAGACCTCTTCTGTTGTAACTGGCGGAATGTAGTCAATGTCAGTCACCATTTGGTGACGGTAACTAGTTTCCTCCTGTTGGGGAAAAAGCTCCATTACCCCTTGGCTGAGCAGGATGTGGCAAGTAAGTTGCGGTGCTTTCACTTTCTGCATGACCGTTCTGTAGGAAAGGTCCCAGGGATCATTGTCAGCGCTGTTTCGCATTTCCTCCAAGCATCGAGTTTTGCTCTGTTTTCAGCTCAAACTTGAGTTCACGGTATTCGGCGTGCAGCACTGCCCATGTTGGACGATGTCTTGCTCTTTGCGCTTTTCTTCGCGCTTTATTACAGGCTTTACATATACTGGCTATCACCTTTGTCCACCAATAGACGGGTTTTCTTTTGTTGTTGAATCTGCCTCTTGACATGGCTGCCTCACACGCTTCTTTCATGTGTTCAGAAATCTGTTCCGCCATCTCTTCCGCTGTAGTGCGGGAGACAGTAACATTTCCCCAACTCAATTGGAAACTCTCGGCGTTGAAGGCAAGTTTCTTGCATTTTTGTAGCGTCCTTCGTTCTTCTGGCAGTTGTGTAGCGTTGTTTATCTCAATTACTATAGCCAAATGATCGCTGTGAGTGTACAAATTTTCATCTACCATCTATTTTGCGCTGTTTGCTGTGGTGGAATCTGTAAAAGCGAGGTCGATTATTGATTGCACACTGGCGCAGTCGAATGTATTCACTCCTGGGGTGTTGAGCAGAACAAGGTCCATTCCTGCTATAGTTTCTTATAATAATCGCCCTCTTGGAGTTGTGTACCGACTACCCCATGTCGTCGACGATGCATTGAAGTCTCCTGCGAAGAGAATCGGCAACTTTCCTCTTATCTCAAATTCCAGTGCTGTCATCATGTGTTCAAAATCTTCTAAGCTCCACCTTGGTGGCTCATAGCAGCTCTCATAGTATAAACTATCTAGCTTCGCATATGTGAATTCGGCATTTGGAATAGATATCCTATTCTGGGGTGTATTACTGTCCACCACCCAGATTGCTGCAAGCTTGTCGGAATCGGTCATCCAATTGTGCGAGTTGATGTCTACGAAAATTTCCAAGAGGAGAGCCATATCCACTTTGTTTTCTACAACCATTTGCTTTACCAGGTCATGTGCTGCCTCACAGTGTTTGATGTTTAGCTGCAAAATCTTCATGTTCTTATTTTGCGTACTGCTTCTTGATAGCGAGGGCATCTAGCGCCGCATGTGGTCCCTCGCATAGAACGCATTTTTCAACGTTTTTGCAAGTTGCTGCTTTGTGCCCATGCTTACCGCATCGCCTACAAGCTTTGTGCGATCTGGTCCGTTGCATGTTGCCGCAACATGGTCAAACTACCAACATTTAAAACACCTTTTTGGTGATATAACCTCGGTTACCACTGAGCGTACCCAGCCCACCTTGAGAGATCCAAGCGCTAGTACCTTCTAGCATCTTCAGTCTGGAGTGCAATGTAGACAGACAAAGGGCCTCCAAATGAAGTGCGGACACTTTTGACGGCTTTCTTACTTGCGCCTGCTCTGTGATTGTTTCGAGTAGCTCCTCAGTTGTGTTTAAGTCGGATATGAGACCTTTGCATTGTAATGTTACATTGTGGGTTTTCAGTTTAACCGTTGCAATGCCTTCCAGCGCCTTTTCGAGATATTTCTGGTAATGAGTAGAGTCACTTTCTTCCCTTTTCTTAACTCTATTAGGAGCCCACATTATCCGCATTGTTTCTTCCTTCTGACCCTCTCACTGAGATCTTTCAATTTTACGTTGGATTTCACTGCGCGTACCATGTCCGCGTAAGTTGTGCCTTCTACCTTTTTGTGGAGTATAATCGCGTCAGATCTAGGTCGGAGTGACCAGTGGGTTTTTTTAGCCCTTGTTGGCTTGTTTCTCCCCTGAACCATCAGCCATTTTTTCTGTGGTCGCAGAGGATTTCGGTTTCTGCGGCGATTTTGACCTAATTTTCTTGGGGTCAGGCGATGCTGCTCCTTCGTGTACTATTGATTCTGGACTGGTTTTAGATCTCAGCCTTTTCTCTGACGAAAGAATTCTTTTTTCAGCCACTCTTGCTGTTTTGCGCATCTGCAAAGGGCTGCGAATCACTTTAGGCATCTTTTCCTCTTTCAACTGCATGGTCACCACCGTGTGTGCAAATTTTATTTTGCTAGCCATTTTCCTTATGTCATTGTGGACATTGCGGTGTGAGTCAGCATACTCCATAAGTCCGTCGGATCGGCTCCGATGGCAATGCCAGCTGCCGCTGTTGCTTGTCTTCGTTGTGGCGTGTTGGGGTACCTAAGATGCACTCAAGGATGGAGCTTGTGTGCGCTGCTACTCTGTTGGTTCGTCGTTGGCTGCAAGGAAGCTGAATTACTTTCAACTGCTTTGTTTGTCGCCGGTGTGTTACTTGTAGCGGCTGCTGGTTGCGGTAGGTTTCTACTGATAACAGAACTCCTCCTAAAGACTGCAGCTCCTTCTTCATCAAAGGCATTGCTGTTGCTTTCTTCATTGCGTTTGGTTGTTTTATTTTCAATTTGGCCATGCTTTATGGGCCCAAACTCACAGCCGCTTACTCTGCACGTGTACGTAGTTTCCGTAAGTCCTATGGTTATCTATGGAACAGGGAGGCCATATTGGGGTTGACAATGGTCCTTATGGGTATCAGTGTTCAGAGCCAGACTTCAAGCCGGAACTAATGGGGAGCAATCTCAACCCAACCTACATAGTCACTTAAGACTACGTGCTTTGAGCGCTTTGTGAGACCTGGCAAGTTTTAATAGGGCGGAGAAACAATAAACCCTTCTGTAAGTCATTTCAGTTAGATTTCACTCTGCCTACTCAGATTACAGAAGTTTACTGCCCCAGCCCGATCACAATCTGCTTCCGATCCAGTATGCCATAATCAGGATCTTACTGGAATCAATCCTGATGGTCCGCAGGCCGGACTGTTATATTACCACCAGCCGCTCGTAACATGGAGAACAATCGCTGACAAGTAGCCGCCCACTATGAGCCAGACGCCCTTGGATTTTGTTTTTTTTTTGTGCGTTCCCCATGCCGTTAGATGGTGAAGGGGACACTTATTTGTGAAAGGCGGTGTCGAGACGCCTTTTACACAGAAACCTCATCGGAGCAGTTGGCTTTTATACCGTGCCCTCCGTCTCTGCCGCTCTTTGCCTGCAGACTCACCTATGATTCTATCTATATATGTATAAGTCGGCCAAACACCCAAAAAAGGTGTACGTGCCAATTATATATATATATATATTATATATACAGAACTTTGTTTTTAATGATCTCTGTGAGAATAAACCACATTATTTTCTTCTCTACCAGCACCCACTTCTCGTTTGTCGGTCGATAATGGCTACTTGTAGCGCCGGCAACGAACTAAAACTTGAAGATGGTTTCACCCGCTTGCAATTAAGCTCCTGGTTGTTATTGCATTTCTGTCTTTTCGACGATGTCTCCACCGTTTTCTTTGCCAATGCTGCAGGTTTTGAAGTTGAAGGTCTCAAGTCGACGGCAGTCTCCGTTTCTGAAGTCTTTGTTCGAACTGAGACATTCGAAGGCTGTTCCGGCTTTCGGAGGGGAGGTGCAGTCTGGCTCGTCTTTTTCGGACTGGCTTGTTTGCTAACCTCGCGTTCAACTACCGTCGTACTCAAACCATGCTGCTTCCCGTATTTTCGGACATTGTTGGATGTTTATGTAGAAGTCCTCGTAAGTGAGGAAAGTTTTGATCGCCATTCACATGGGAATGGCCAGGACGATTCTTCTAAATGTGTATGGTCGAAGCAGTTCACAACTCCCGGGATTAGTACAAGTATCCTCTGGGTAGCTTCCGTGCACCCGTTCGAGAGCGAGCCAACGTGAGAAGTCGAATCATCCCAGGATATCTGGTTGTACGCAGAAGCTGACTGACTTCGCCGGTGCCCGAAACAAGCATAAATTTACGCTTCCGGACCAGTGTAGTGTTTTACAAGCGGAAGTAGCCGCAATTAGGAAGCAGTGAATTGGTTGCTTGCTTCTGTAATTACTGTAAAGGGCCTGAATATTGGGTTAGGGAATAATTTCATAGCATTTTTATATGTTGTCTTATTTTACAACGATTTGTTTATTCATTCGATAGAACTCTTTCTGCTCTACAAAACTATGTTAATTGCATTTTTGAGTTATATAATTTTTTTCTTATTGTAGTTTTGAGGCTTAGAAATGAAATACCCAGGAGGCTAAAATTAATATTTTCGACACTTGCTCTTCCTTGCTTTTCATCGACGTCAAAAAGCTGCCGAAGCAGCCCGAGGCATTTACGATGTTTTTGGCGGCAGCCGTAGCTGAATGAGTTGGTGCGCGACTAACATTCGGAATTCAGAGAGGAACGTAGGTTTGAATCTCGGTGAAACACCCAAATTAAGAAAACGTAGCTGTAGGTCCCTTCATTTGTTGAACAACACCAAGACGCACGCCACAAATAGGAGAGCAACTCGACCAAACACCCAAAAAAGGTGCCAATTATATATAGGTACATATAATATGTATATTTATAATGCTGGTAGAAGAGAAAATAATGAGGCTTATTCTCACAGAGATTATTAAAAACAGAATTCTGTTTGATGGCGTCAAATGGCACGCGGTAGTCAAGGTGGTGGGATACAGCAACAAAGAGTCCTTAGAGTTGGGGTGGCCCTAATACAGGAACAATGGATCGTGCAGGGCTCAGTCGCTAGCTTTTACAGGCGTAACTACATGCTTCTGGTCGTTACCACTGAAGGTAAGATAAGAAGTTGCATCTTCATTAAGAAAACAATTGGTACCCGAAAGGGGCCTAGCCTGTATTTACATGCATTCATATGGGAATATATTGCAAATGCACCACATTTTTATTTCATTTTTAAGTATCGCAGGTATATAATTTTAATTTCTTACCTTTTTCATTGGTTTTGGCATGCATTGAGCTACCTACAGAAGTGTAAATGATCGCCTAAAATATTTTGGTTTGTGAAAAAATAACATTCTCCTTTTGTTCTTTATTTTGAAGGTTGAAAAGTTTGTTGATTACGATGAAGTGTATGACAAAAAAGGAAATGATCTTAAGATTTCTGAGTGCTGTTGAAGTACTCAATTCTTGCATACAATACAATAGAAACGAGTTTTTCGACGACACTTTTCGCCTCCTTGTAGACAAATACGACAATCTCTCTTCGCTGCTTAGCTCCATTTAATGTGCCGATAAAGTCATCGGTTATTATTGTACGGCTACTGTTCGCATATTTATTGCATAATTGTACCATCAAATTTTCCCCTTGATCGAATTCACGCTCTTCTACAATAGTTAGTTAGTTTTCCTTGCAACGGGTATTTCATTTTGCAGTCACATGCCCAATAAATGCATGAAGCCACTGCTAGTCTGATCAATCCAAACTCTTTGTTTTGCATCTGGATGTGCTTCATTCCATTTTTAATGTCCTAACTTGCATATCGATTTGTTTCTGAATTGATATTGACAAAAATATTGGGTATAAAAAATTTTTTTAATACCTCAATAGGAACAGAATTTTATTGCCTTGCCCCGGAGTAAGGTCGCATATTATTATGTTGTCGAATAGCCGTAGATTGCTCATCTTTCTTCTACTTTTTTTCCATCTTAGGTTAGGTTGAAGCGGTTGTCCTGTGGGACACACTCAGGCTCATAGTCCATTGTGATGCCGCGTGGAGGTCTTGTCCTTATTTCTCCTAAAACTATTGTGTGCTTTTCAAAAATTGTGCCTAGAATAGCAAATCTCCGCCTGGATAGAGCAGGACAATGGCACAGAAGGTGTAAGATTGTCTCTTCGTCATCAAGACAACTTCTACAGAAGTCATGTGTTTGCACACCCTTCATTTGGGCCAGCCTACCTATTAGACAATGTCCCGTTATGACCGAAATCAGTGTGCTAAGACTGTGTTTATTTTGGCTTAGCAAAGATTCTGTGCGCTTAGCACTAAGAGTCGGCCACAGTTGATGGGCGATTTTGCAAGTGGCTTCATTACGCCATCCTTCGTTTGCTTTCCTTACGATTTCTTCAAAGGTAAGTAGCTTACACGTTTCTAAGGGTATCCCTATGTCATTATCTATGTACTCATCTGCCAACTTGGTGCCGAGTCTCGCTGGTTCATCGGCTCTACAGTTACCCTCAATGTCGCGATGGCCAGGAACCAACATTATCCTTAAGCGAAATGACTCAGCCATCTCGTTAAGAGATGTGCGGCATTTCATGGCTACCTTGGAGGTTTTCGACTGTTTTGTGAGGGATTTTATCCTTGCCTGGCTATAAGTGAAAATGTAGATGTCGTTTCCGGATATCGCATCACACTGTATCAGTGTCGCGGCTTTCATTATTGCCATCAGTTCGGCCTGAAAGATACTACAGTAGTCGGGTAGCCAACCCTGCCTTCGAGCTTTCAGCCATCTGTGTATACATGGATAGACTCGCCCTGTCTTACATCGCCCCATTCCCACTCTTCCCTTGAGGGTAGGAGGATCGTGAACGTTGTAATGGCAAGTGTGGGCGGGAATGCATAGTCCACCAATCCGGGAATCTCCGAAGTGCCAGCCAGGAATTTGTCGTGACCGTAGCTCTTATTTCACCACTTACTTAGAGTGTTCAGCCTTTTTGCCGTGCTACGCGCGATATATTTTGGCTGCAGATCTACCGGCAGGAAGTTTAATGTCGCATATAATGCTTTCGATGGTGTGGTTGACATAGCGCCAGTTATGAGAACAGATGCTAGTCTCTGAACCTTGTCAAGTTTTTTTATGATCACCCCCTTCTCAAGGGCATTCCACCTATTAAAATATCATAGTAGAGAATATGCCCAACCACTGCTGTGTACGGCCAGTTTATCATTCTGGGTTCCAGTCCCCATCTCTTTCCAATTAGCCTTCCGCAGGAATACAACGCCATCATAGATTTGCGTACTCTATCTGCGACTGTGAGCCCCCAATTTAGCTTGCTATCCAGTACAAGTCCTAGATAATTCGCTTATCGTTTGCCTAGTTAGCATTCGTTCTATAAACGAGACTAGTGCCCTGTTTACACCCATTTCCGTTAGCGAAGTTGTAATAGCCTCCGGATATATACATATTATTGAAGGCACCCTCGATGTCTAGAAAGGTAGCGAGGGTGTATTCCTTATAGTGAAGTGATTTTTCAACCGTGTCAACTAGCGCGTGGAGCGTTGTTTCCACTGACTTGCCTTTGCTGTATGCGTGTATGCAAATTTTTCCTTTGATATGCATATCTAGTAAACGTTCTAGGGCTTTTACCAGAAAGGATGATAGACTAATTGGCCTGAAGTCCTTCGGTTTCGTATGTGTGTTTTCTCTCCATTGGGAATGAATACCACTCTTACTTCCGCACATTTTTTGGGGATATAATTGAGTCGTATCGCTGCCTTGAAGACTAATGCGAGTATAGGTCCGATCATATCTCTTGTATGTTGCAGATCAGCGGGGATGATTCCGTCTGGACCTGGCGATTTGTAAGGTCTGAAGCCAATGGCAAATTTTATGTTATCCTCTGTTATGAAATCTGTTGGGGGACTGCCCTTGTGAGCTATAGGTTGAGTTCTACTGTCTTCGTTGCAGAGACAACCTGGAAAGTGTGTCTGCATTAGTAATTCTAGTGTTTCTGCACTGCTAGTTGTCCAGTTGCCGGTCTCTTTTATGAGGTAGCTAAGGTTGCTTGGGCTCGTTGATAGGACTTTCCGGAGCCTACTAGTCTCCGAAACACTTTATATCTTTTGGCAGAAGTCTCGCCAAGACGCTGTTTTTGCTGTCCTTTTGGCATTCTACGTTGGCATTCTTTGTATCTATCCCACGAGTTAGTTCTCCTTGCTTCGTTATACATAGTTCTGCACTTCTTTCTAAGGTCTGCTCTATCAGTGGACCACCATGGAGGTTTCGGTTTGCCTCTTCTTGTTCTCTGAGGACATGCTGCTTTCGCAGCTTGTTGAAATGCTGAGGTCAGCTTGTCAACCGCTGAGTAGAGCTCTCCATTCTTTTAAGATTTGCGCCGCTTGTTCATTTACACAAATGATGTCTAGAACTTCCCTTCTTGTAGTAGTTATAAAAGTAGGGGTTTTGCCTATATTACTAATATAAAGATTGTTGCACATAATGAATTCAAAAATGTACTCACCACGTGCATATTTGCCTGAACTGCCCCAGACATGATGATGTGCATTCGGATCTGCTCCCAGTATGAATGGGGTACCACATTTCGATGCTTGCTCAGTTGCACTTCTTATGAGTGGTGATGGAGGTGGTTGCTCTAAGGTAACCCTTTCAAGGAGTTCGCCAACCACGCCGGAGTTTGATGCTACCTCATTGTTGTCTGTGACAAGCTCGTTCGCCTTTGCTGATGTTGTCGTATTTTCTGCGGAGGTGTTCTTGCTAGCTACATCCTGTCTGTAGACATGGAGAGTTAGTGCTTGGAAGCCATAGTTTATCTTCCATTTCCTGTTGGCGAGTGGGTTTAATGATTCCTCGGTTAGGATTATCACGGCTAGTCTTCTCTTGACATCCCCTTCTTTAATCTTTACTACCTTCCACTCGCTGGTAGGTAACTCAATTTATCGTCTGAGTGGCGAGCATCTTGGTTCTTTTGGCTACAGCCGATACCTCTTCACTCGATCGCTTGCATTTGCCTTGCGCAGAGTCTATTTTGGCCTTTTCCCGGTGTTCGGTGATGAAAGCTTCAGCCCACGCCTTGGAGTCTGACTGTTCCTCAGTCAGGTCATCTAGTCTGATGCCCTTCAGTCTCTCCAGGATTCTAAAGGTGGATCGCCTAGTACCGAGTACCTTTCTGAGGCACTTATTTGCTTCCGGGGTGGGTACTACTCGGGGCAGTGATAGTGTCAGAAGGGCAGGCACCAGGAGCCATTGGCTGAATCATGTGGTCCGGTGCTTCTGACGTTGCTGTGGGTTGCTCCCGGAGCTCCAAGGTAGCAAACGTGGCGGACTAGGGTTTTTAAGAGGGGAAAGGGGAAACGTCGACCACGGCAGTCAACTCTACCATGGCAAGGTTATTTCAAGAGGGCTTACTGGGGGGTTAAATGGGAGAGTGTTGCGAACAATATTGCCACTCCTTTCCAACTGGCAACTCCTACCCACTCTTCAAGACTTGGTGTCCAGGGAGTACGTTTTCACTAACGAGGCTCTGTCGGTCGGTGACAAAGCGGTATAACCTTGCCAGCACTTTAAGCTAAGGTGTCGAGGTACCCGTGCGAGGGATGCATGGGTGGTAGTACCTAAATAACCAGCCTTTAACGGTTCCCTCCGATGCCCGGGCAAGGTCGGTTGTATAAAGTGCCTCACCGCGGAATGGCGGGTCTGTCGTTGCGGACTACCCCTCCCGTACCTACTCGTAGGACCAAATAGCTAATGGATTCCAATACAAATACAGGAAAAGAAGGAGTAAATGATAAAACTGAGAGTGTGTTGGGCACGCTCTCTGAGGACGATCTACTGGCTTCCAGCCAGGACACGATTGTCGAACCATGTACGACGAGCGGTGCCCGACACAGCACCCCGTTTTTCAGGCCAAGCCGACTTCAGTCAGCCTCCAAGACGACCTCTCGTGAGGTAGTCAAGGCGGCCTCTAGAAAGGTTTCCATGGAGGCCTCTGGTAAGGTTGCTAAGGCGAAACCTGCAAGGATGCCCTGGTGACCACTACGAAGGTCACCAAAAGGAAAAATAAAACGTCATCCGGTGCCTTGCTCAAGGCGCGTTACCTGAGGGCGAAATTCATTCTGGCAAAGATTGCCAGAAATGGACAAGCCGGTGAAGCACACGAGCGGGACATCGAGGATCGTGCTGAGTGCGAGGCCACGATCAAAGAGTATGAGGCCGTGGCCGCCGCTAAACTTAACCAGCCCCAGCAACAACCACATCAACAACCTAAGTCGGACGGAGCTCGGCTAAGCGTAACCGTTCACAGGATGCGAGTGGACGCGAAGACAAGAAGAGCAAATACTCCTCAGCTCAGGATGTTGAGGGCCCTTCAGCCAGTGCCGTGGCCAAGGGTCATCCCCAAGTTGCTCTCGTGGACGCAAAAACCAATAGTGGAAGGGTGGTGTTCCCTCTTTGAGATGCTATTGACGGACGCCTATCTAGTATGGTCATTAGACGCCTTATAGAAAACAAAGGATCAGCACTTCCCTTCGACTCGGGTGAAATCTGTCGAGGTTGTCGGGTAGTAAAATGTGCCGATCAGTTCTCGTTTCTCTTTTAATTTTCTTTAAATCTACCCGATCTCCGAAGAAGTCTGAGTAGATCTTGTGGTGCCAAGGAGCCAAGATGGTCGCTTCTTAACACATCAGTGCCAAAGACCTCAAACCTGATTCGAGCGAAGGCGGGGCAGACACAAAGGAAGTGGTCCGCCGTCTCATCCTCCTCTTCACAAGCTGGGCAGAGTACACTGTCTGAGATGCCCAACCTTTCCATGTGCTTTGCCCACAGAAAGTGGCCCGTCATCAGTCCAACCAGCCGTCTGCACTCCCCTCTGCTTAATGACAGAAGGGTTTGCGACAGTCGATCGGACATGACAGGTAACATCAGTTTTGTCCATCTGCAGCCTTTCTCAGCCTGCCAAGCTCGCTTGTGGGTAGTAGTTACCCATTTGCTAACCGTGGCCGTGATGGCCGCAGAGGGGAGTGGCAAAGCGGGCTCTGGGCCAAAGAAGTTGGCCTCAGAGCCCATCTTAGCTAAGGAGTCAGAGGTCTCGTTACCCGCGATACCCACGTGTCCCGGGACCCATGTTAGCATCAAGCTATTATGTCTGCCGACATAGTTCAGCCTGGATTTACAGGACTTCACTACCCCTGATGTGGTTTGAGGGCTGTCTAAGGCCATAAGCGCTGCTTGGCTGTCGCTGCAGACACATATAGATCTGCCTCTCCATCGTTTTTCCACAACAAAGTTCATCGCTTCTTGAACTGCATACACCTCCGCTTGAAACACAGATGCATGCATTCCAAGAGCAAAGTGCAGTTTTGTCCCGCTGGATTCCACGTAGACCCCAGAACCGGAGCCATGCTCGGTCCTGGAGCCATCCGTAAAAATGCGAAAACAGTGTTTGCCGGGTTCATTTTCTGAGTCTCCCCACAACTGAGCCTCTGGTAGCACTACACTGTATCTCTTTTCAAGTACGACCCTTGATGGCATGGAGTCAAGGGGCATGGAGAGAATCGTTGGATCGATGTCCATGCCTTCTCTGTGTTCCAATGCCGGACAAGGGCCGTACCAGTTCCCACTGTGTTTCAGTCTGCAGATGGCCTTCAAGGCCTCTCCTCGGATGAAAGCATCAAGTGGTGGTAAACCAATCAGAGCATCTAGTGCCGGGCCTGAAGTAGTCGGAAAAGCTCCGGTGCAACAGATGGCCACAGTGCGTTGTAGTCTCGATAAGGTCCTCTTGACTCCCACTAGGGAGAGTCTGCACATGCAGACCATTGATGCATAGGTGATAATGGGTCTTATCATAGCCGTAAAGATCCATAGGACCTTGCTAGGAGAGAGGGCCCACGTTTTCCCAAAGACACCTTTGCACTGCCAGAAAGCTGTCAACGCTTTTGATGCCTTTGTTTCAACGTGTGATTTCCATAGGAGCTTGCTATCGAGGATTACTCCAAGATATTTGATTTCCTTGGATAGCTGGATTGTGACTCCTTTTAGCTTTGGCAGAACGAGTCCATCAAGCTTCCTCCTTCTGGTAAAGAGGACAATACCAGTCTTGGCGGGATTTGCCGACAGCCCGTTCGCACAGCACCAAGTGTCAATCCGATCCAGAGTTTTCTGCACTTTCCTGCAGATGTTCATAAGCGAAGAGCCTGTTACCAAACAAGCAACATCGTCCGCATATGTTCTGGTTCTCGTAGGAGTTGCTGAAGAGGAGCTTTGCAACGGATTGCAACGCCTATGAAGGGCTTTTGCTAAAACTCATCCCTGCTTCACAGTTCAGTGCAGTGTCTCAAGCCACAAAATCCTGAGGTACTGATGGATGACTGGTCTGTTATCAAGGTAGAAGAACCTCAGCAACACAGCTCCGCCGTTTTACTGCTGATTAGCAACGAGTCCTTGGACGCACTCGGAAAACAGCAGTTCAAACTTCGCTTTGACTGAAGGCCTTCCCCACCGCCGTTGCCCTAGATGACGACTTGGAGGAATTAGGGGACGACACAAAGAAAGTGCTCGATGATCTGCGGTTGTCTGAAACGGACGCAGATTCTGAACAAAGGGAGCAGTCAGTTGTCCACTCACGGGTGTTGCGCAGGCCGTAACATCTCCGAAAACGGCACCAGCCATTGCAAGAATTGAACAGACTGTGCAGGGTACCAAGAGCGGCTGGTTTATCCCCGCACTGGGGTTGGAGCAATAGGGAAGGGGATGGGCTGACTCGGGGCAGTTGTGTTGCCCCAATAGGTTCCTTACCGTGGAGGTGTGGGTTGTGGTGGCGGTTGGTGGCGCCGGCCTATCAGGGGGAGTAGTAGCCGTGGAAGCATCAGACGTCTGCTGGCGGGAATAACACGTGATCACATACCGTGTGGACCACTCCCTATGGGCCTTAAGGCGTGAACACGTCTTAAGGTTCGGGTGGAGCCGTTTATGGCAGACGCAGCAATAGAATACTTCTGGCCCTAGGTTGGATTCAATTCCAGCCCTAAAGAGAAGCATTTGGAGCAAGGTTGCTGCAAGGAGTTCCTCCTGTGACGTAAGGGGGTATGCTGTTCACTAGACAGGGCTAGTTTACCGGGGTGCCAGCCCTTGGTCAGGAAAAGCCCGAGTCAGTCCGATAACGTAGAACCGGCTGCCATGGGAATGAAGCCGACACAGTATCAAAATAGCTGCGGTCCAGGAAACCAAGCTGCACGCTAGGTCCTCTTTGATCACCAGGGGTGGCTATAACGTGCACAGACACGATCGCGAGCGAGACAATGGTGGTGGCCTAGTGTTTATAGTCCACCACACAGTGCAGTATCGTCTCATTGAAGAAGGGATCGACCAAAGGGACAGCACCTTAGAATGTCAAGGCATAGCTGTCCGGACAGGCGATCCCGAGCTCGAAATTTTTAAGGTTCATATACCCCCTGTCACCTGCTGCCCGGCAGGATATCACCCTGATATAGGTGCGCTCATCAGAGGTGAAAACCGATTGGTTGTAGGTGACTTCAATGCGCATCACGATCTTTGGCATTCGAGCCTGCCAAACGATCGTAGGGGACAGCAATTGGCATAGCAAATAGACGATTCGACATCCAGCACTGTGAACGACGAAGCCCCCACTAGGGTAGTGGGCGATTGCAACAGCTCGCCTGACCTAACAATAGCTAGCGCGGGTCTGATAAATAGCATAACGCTTGCATCAGACCACTTGCCCATTATCTTCTCGATTGAGGGACCTGATGACTTTGTTTCCGCGAACCTCCGGTCCTATTTTAACTTTAAGAAAGCTTATTGAGCCGGCTTCACGGAAGACACCTTCGCCGCCCTTCCCATCCCCACCGATGTGCGCGCTGGCGAATACGCATTCCGCAAGGTGCTCACAGCTGCTGCGACCCGCTTCATCCCAGCTGGAAGTTTCAAGGACATCCGTGCTCATTTCCCAGCCGAAGCAGCCAGCTTGGCAAACGCGCGTGACCACCTACACCAGGCCGATCCCGGGGATCCCCGCATAAGGGATCTCAATTTGGAGATCCGGCAACTGGTAGATCAACGCAAGCGGACTGAATGGGTTGAGCACTTGAAAAACCTTTAACCTCACCTCTGGGGTGAGTAAGCTCTGGTCTACCGTTAGGTCCCTGTCGAACCCGACGAAGCACAACGACAAGGCTGCCATCACCTTTAACGGTTACACTTCGTCGGAACCGAAGGGATGTGCGAACTACTTTAGCCGAATTTGTTTACTGCATCCTCCGGCCGACAGAACCAAGCTTCGTGCTACCAGAAGGCTGCACAAACTGACGAGCGACAATGCGCCACTTGCTTTCTCCTGTGATGAGGTTCAGGGGGCCATCAATAAATCTAAAACATCAAAAGCCATTGGCCCTGACGGACTAAACGCGCTGATGCTGAAGCACCTGGGACCATTGGGAGTAGGATTTCTCACAAGGGTTTTCAACCTGTCCTTAGCCACTCTCATAATCCCGTATAAATGGAAAGCAGGGAGAGTGGTTCTACTACTGAAACCTGGGAAACCCGCCAACCAAGGGGAATCTTATCGTCCAATAACTCTCCTTTCCTCAGTAGTGAAGACACTTGAAGCCCTCCTACTCCCACTCTTCATGAAACACCTGGCCCCAGCCCCACATCAGCACGGCTTCTGACGAGTGCATAGCACCACCACTGCACTCACCGCCATAAACGCCCAGATAAACCGCGGGCTTAACCAAAACCGCCCCTGCTAGAGGACTGTCCTAGTAGCGTTGGAGAGATGGTCCGCAATCTACCTGAGCGGTCGTCACTCGTCAATGATTTTTCGAGATCAAACATCAAAGCAGAGGAAGATAAAGCAAGGTGTATCGCAGGGTGGTGCCCTTTCTCCCTTGCTGTTCAACTTCTACATCTCGAAGCTCCCCCAACCAATGACGTCGGGCAATGACATCGATGGCCTGTGTTCCAAAGTGAACAACTACCTCACCAACCTTTCTCGCTTTTTCATTGCGAAAAATCTTCAACTGTCCCCCACTAAATCCACGGCGACCCTCTTTACCACCTGGACAAAGGAGGTCAAACTGTCCCTTAAGGTAAAAGTCGACGACACACCAATTCCGACGGTAAACAACCCCAAAATTTTGGGTGTAACCTTTGACAGTTTGCTCTTCTTCTCAGCGCACACAACCGCAATTGCCACTAAAGTCCAAAACCGCAACAAGGCCCTCAAATCGCTTGCCGGCAGCCCTTGGGGCAAAGACAAAGAACTGTTGCTATCGACATTTAAGGCAATTGGTCGGCCGGTTCTGAACTATGCGCCTGTCTGGCCGCCTGGAACTAGTCTGGCCGCCTGGAACTAGTGACACGCAGTGGATAAAGCTACAGACATGCCAAAATACCACCATTCGGACAGCTACCGGTTGCCTCCTGATGTCCCCTGTTCAACACCTTCACAACGAGGCACAAATGCTCCCAGTAATGGAGCATAACAAACTGCTCAGCAAGCAGTTCCTGCTGGGATGTTACCGCAGGTTTCACGCCTGCAGACACCTGCTTGAGAGTGAGCCACCTCCCAGGCACGTCAGGAGACATCTCTTAGACTACGCTGACGAAATCCAGGACGAAACTGACCGAAATTTACTGGACCAGACAGTCAATAAATGACATTCACTGAGAGACCGTCACCACCTTCTTAGGCTCCCGTCCTGTGAATGCCGTAATCGGAGTTCAACCACCACCTATTGCAGATGAAGAGCTCCAGCTTCCCCGGGAGACACGTGTAACACTGGCACAATTACATTCTGGATATTATAGCAGGTTAAACTCCTACTTATCCAGAATCGACCCTGACATACCAAACATATGTTCGGCAGGTGAAGGCACCCCGCACGACACAAACCACCTTTTCATATGCCATCTAAAACCGACTCATCTAACACTCTTCTAACTCTTCCTCTGGACCCAACCCGTCGAAACAGCATGTTTCCTGGGCCTACCTTTAGATGAGCTAGATGAAGACGACCGGTGATATGCCCTACACTAGCGGGGCTTCTATTACTGTTAACAAACAAACAATCAGTTTGTTAAAAGTAGTTCAAAATAACCTTCGTCACTATAAACTAGCCACCGATTACCTACGAGTCACCCTCCGTGAGTAGCACATCGATGTCTGCCTGATACAAAAGCCTTGGATCTGGCAGTAAAGAATCATGAGACTGAGGGATAGATCCGATGACCTTTTTTATGTTCGAACTGATGGTAAGCCTAATTAGGAAAACAAGTAATGCCTTTTTGCTATCAAATTTCAGTTAACCGGATGTGACGGTGGTCAGGGTGGAACCATCCAGTGGCAGTTGCTTTTGCTTGTCGTCTGCCTACATGGCCCATGACAGATCGGGGCCTCCAGAGGAGATGCAGAATTTCGTGGATACTCTCCTGCCCAAGAAAGAGAACATCCTGATCGGCTGCGACGCGAATGCCGGACACACCATTTGGGGCAGCTGCGAGATTAAAGACCGAGGTGAGTCTCTATTTGATTTTATATTTAGCCGTAATTTACTCATCTGGAGCAAGAGCAAAACTCCAACTTTTGTTTTCCCGGCATCGGAAACATCAAGAGTTTGGGAGGAAGTTCGAGATATTTCTCTTTCGACAAACTCTTCTGCTGTTAAGGTTGAAAATTGGACAGTTTCACGAAAGAACTCTTCTTCGCATCACAGGCTGACCCTTTTCGAAATCGATTTCGTCGGAACAACTGGGCATGCAAGTTAGACATTTAGAGAGATCCTATAAGACTTCCTTTAAAGTGGCATGTCCAGTATCCTTTAGCAATGAAGACTTTCCTCCCTGGTGGAGTAAGACCCTGGCCGACTTGAAAGAGATGGTTAGGAGAGTCCTCAATAAATTTTATCAAATAAGTAACTTTCAAGATTACAGAGTCATTTTGAAAGAGTATAAGAAAGCCATTAGAGATGCGAAGCGCAACTCTGGGAAAGAGTACTGTGAATCCATTGAATCCATAAAAGCCTCGGCCAGACGCAGCAGGACCATTCTTGTAAAACTCTTGTCCCAAGAGAGGATGGGGAATGGGCTGAATCTGCAGGCGAATCTTTTAAAATCCTTACTGATGCCCATTTCCCGGAAAATTCTATTACTCCAGTCTGTGACGAAGGCGCAAATCGGCAGGAGGGATTACCTGCGATGTCCTTGACATCTGTCCTTCATTTGGCGGCCTTTATAGACATAGAGGACGCCTTTAAAATGTTACGGCTGAGTCAATTGTCACTGCTCTAAATAGGCTAGGGGTAGAAGGACCTATCTACCTCTGGATCTTGTCCCTGCTTGGTGATAGGAAAATAAATTCTGTGGCAGGAGGGGCTAGGATCACTAGGCTCGTACATGGGGGTACACCGCAGGGCGGCGTCCTCTCGCTTCTCCTTTGGCTAATAGCTGTTGATGAAGCTTTAAGTCTCTTAAACAGGGGTGGGGTAAAGGTGTTGGCGTATGTCGGTGACTTGGTCCTAATGGTCTCAGGACTCTTCCCAATTTTCGGAAGGTGCACTGGCTAGTGCATTAGTTGGGCTGCCAGTTGCGGATCTCAGAGTCAACTCTGACAAATCAGAGTTGATGCTATTCACCAGGAAGTACAAGCCTAAACCTTTTAAGCTTCCAAGACTAAACAACCATTGTCTTACACTCTCATCGGAAGTCAATTATCTTGGTGTAATACTTGACCCCAAGTTCCACTGGAAGTTGCACATAGAAAATCGAGATAATAAGGCCAGTATAGCCTTCTACGCCTGTATGTTCGGCAAAAAATTTGGTTTCAAGCCACAACTTAGTGGTTTTGCCAATTTTGACATATGGCTGCCTAGTTTGGCGGGTAGCTCTTCAGAACAGCTACAACACCCGTGAACTAGAGAGAGTGCAGAGAACTGTGACGCAACCATGCTCAGTTGCGGGGTCAGTAGGCACAAACAACCAGTTTACTGGTGAACCGATGAAATTGCATCAATCCGGAGGAAATGCCTAATGGCAGGAAGAAAGGTACAAAGAGCACGGCGCCATTTATCGTATGAAGAATTTATGCATCCTATAAGGCTAGTAACCATGAAGTTAGCAATCCAGCAAAGCAAAATTAGAAACTTTAGAAAATTTGTAGACGGGGCAAATGTAGATCCATGGGGACTAGCGTATAAAACTGTATGCGGAAAGTGAAGGGACCGCATTCACCTCAAACCACCTGCCCACTGCTATTACAACAAGTGGTTGTAACGCTCTTCCCGTCCCATGAAGACGATGATAACTCAGCCGACAAATACGACTTAGAGCCGAGTATACCATCGGTAATAACAGATGAAGTGCTAGGCACGCTGAGCCGTATTAAAGACAGAAAGGCCCCAGGGCCTTTAAGACAGCTGTACATACGAAACCACACATTTTTGTGAATTTGTACGAATTTTGTCTTAGAGAGGGAACTTTCCCAAATAGTTGGAAGATGGAACGACTTGTGCTGCTCCTCAAACCAGGAAACCGACCTGATGAATCATCAGCATACAGAACGCTTTGTATGCTCGATACGGTAGGAAAGGTATTCCGACGTTTCATAAGCGACCGGCTACAAGTCTATTTCGAATGCCCATCTGGTCTATCGGACAATCAGAATGGTTTCCGAAAGGCGAGGTAAACGGTTGATGCAATCAGGACTGTGACGGACATTGCGCACGAAGCAATCAGTGGTGGCCCTTGCATATGAAGTACTGCGCTATCATTACACTGGACATCAAAAATGCATTAAACTCTGCAAAGTGGGGCAACATTTTAATGAACTAAGTGCACTGGGTTATCTACTGCGCATAATTCGTAGTTACTTCATCAACATAATTCTGCAATACGATACAGGCTGTGGCCAAAAAACATACCAAACCTCTGGCGGGGTTCCCCAAGGATCTGTCCTTGGTCCAATACTTTGGAATGTCATTTACGACGGGGTCCTCAAACTAAAACTACCAGACGGTGCTACTATTGTAGGCTATGCAGATGATATTGCGCTTGTAGTTACGGATAGACACATAGACCAGCTGGAAGCAAAAAGCAATGACGCAGCAGGAAGGGTGAGGCTATGGTTGGCAAAATCCGGATTGGAATTGGCAGCCCAAAAAACCGAGGCGGTACTCATCAGTGGGCGAAGAAAAAAGGAGGAAAAGAAACTAAGGAGCCGATTAAGTATCTTGGCGAGATAATAAACAGTCGACTTAGCTACGAGCAGCACCTATTTGCAGTAAGCGCAAAAGCTGATGCTATCAATAGAGCGCTTATAAGAATGTTGCTTAACATTGGCGGCCCGCAAGGTAACAAAAGACATATCCTATCGACGGTAGTAGACTCCGTAGTCTTTTACGCAGCGCCGATATGGGCTGGAGCTAAAACGTCCAGCATATAATATGCAGCACCGGTACTTCGCCGAAGTGCAATAAGCGTGGCTTGTGGCTACAGAACGGTCTCGAGAGACGCAATAGGCGTTATTGTGGGCAAACTACCTGCCGACATTCAGGCTGAGGAATTGAGCCGTCTCTATGGCAGGCGACGGGCTAAACCGTCATTAGAAGAAAAAGCTGAAGAGAGACTGCATGGGATTCGTCAACTAACGGACGTTGGACTCATAGGCCTACTTCAAATATTAGCCAATGGCTGACCAGGAAACACGGAGACGTTGACTACTAACTCACTCAAATACTGAGTGGTTACGGTTGTTTTTTGGAGTACCTCCATCGATTTAATCTGGAGGACACCCCGTTCTCCCCAAACTGCAACAACGCGATAGAAAGTGCGAAACAAGTATTCTTCTACTGCGATCGTTTCAGAGAGGAGACCCTAACGCTTGAAGCACTTCAGCTGTGCCCGGAAAATCTAATCACCAAGATGATCGCATCAAATGCTTGCTGGAATGCAGCAACAAATTTTGCAACAGTGATAGGGCTATATCTTCAACGCGCAGAGTGGCTACGCAACACGAAGCGAAGAATTCAGCAGCAGCTTTTGACTGGAGGTAGACTGCCTACGAACTGACGACAAATCACAGACGCCTGAGGTTAGTGCTCAAGACGGTATCAGACTACGACATGTCGGTAATACTTACGAAACCTATCCCGATGTTCCATTTGCTTCAGAACCACTTATGAAGTGGAAGAAATGGATACTATCCATAGCGTATAACCTCCATACGCCCATGTAAGAGGAACCTGGACGCAGGTACCTGTTGGGTCAATAGACATAAACGCGGCTCCACCTTGACGAAACCTTACCACGGTCCCAGGGTGGAACTCAGGCGATAATGAGGGTAGTTATAGTGTTAGTGGGAGCATGCCCCACATACCAGTGGTGCGACGGAACCTTTGATGATGTTTCTGACATTTTGATTTTAACCTCCTTAAAAAAAAAGAGAACTGCATGTGTGGGCATCATTGGTGCTTGTAGAACAGGTCCCACTGCTGTCCTCAACGTCATTCTGCACTTACTTCCCATGGATCTGCAAGTTAAGTCCATTGCTGCTCAGAACGCTATTAGGTTGAAGGAAATTGGCCTCTCGATTCAACGTCCTGTAAGTCATAGTAGCATCTTCAAGCAGATCTCTCCCTCCTTCTCTGTACTTCGCACTGATTTCTCCATCCGCAAACGGGGTCTTGAGGGTTGTGCTAGGGCTATCTTTCCGAGCAGGCAATATTTGAAAGAGGGAAGA
Source organism: Anastrepha fraterculus (assembly GCA_037575425.1). Classification (NCBI taxonomy): domain Eukaryota; kingdom Metazoa; phylum Arthropoda; class Insecta; order Diptera; family Tephritidae; genus Anastrepha; species Anastrepha fraterculus. The sequence continues at coordinate 1,826,655 of JAYXIM010019672.1, forward strand.
GTCGGCACGGATATAGGTACATCTGTTTTACTGACGGATCCAAGATGGAATCTGCAGTGGGGGCGGTGGTTTTCTCTAAATCAGCCAACATATCGGTCTCCTTTAAACTGCCGGAAACGAGCAATGTTTTTCAAGCAGAGGTCTTCGCAATCCTGCAAGCATGCAAAATACTTAAGTATCGCTGTTGGGAGGGAGGCATTAATATTTTTTCCGATAGTCAAGCTGCGATCAAGGCCCTGTCGTTGCCGTATCGCAGCTCCCTTCTGGTAAACTCCTGTAAGGAGGAACTCAAACGCTTCGAACGTGCAGGAAACATTTCCCTTATCTGGGTTCCTGGGCAGGGGAATATAGAGGGAAATGAAATTACTGATGAGCTTGCCAGGAAGTGGTCGACAGATCCGGTTTCAATTGCTCCCTTCTCAGACATCGGTGTCCCTTTGACCGTTGTTAAAGCGAAACTACATAATTTTCTTCTAAAAAACCGCAAGACAGATCGAGGTCTGCCTCATCGTGTACTATTTAAAAAACAATAAGGCTTCAATACGATATGGACAGAACGCTTAAGGTGAGATAAATCCCCCGCCATTCAATTTCCAAACTCATTGCGGTTTTCACTGCTCACTGGGTGATCGGTACTCATGCGGAGAAGCTTGGAATTCCCTACAACCCCTATTGCAGAAGCTGTGGTTATCCTGCAGAGAAAGAGACTCTTGAACACTTTCTCTGGAAAAGTCCGGCTCTGGCGGCTAGGCGCTTGAGATTCCTTATAGTGCATTTTGGGGATGACTTGGAGAAATTCTCCAGCCTACATCCCTTTTCTCTCTTCCACTACATCATCAGCACTGGATGGCTGTAGACAGTTTCCTCTTCCCTAATATTTTTTCGCAGGTAGTGGTCCACATTATGGTATCAAAACAGCACGTAAGTGCTTCTTGTATTGTACCTGTGGTACTCTTGCCATTTAACGTACCTACCCAAATAATTTAGTAGGATTAATTTCCAAAAAAAGGGTGTAATAGGCCCAATTTTAATTACTTTTAACGAATTCACTAGGAAACTGACACAGACTGAACACGGCCGTATACTGCAAATTCACAACACATTCTGCGAAGATTTCAGACCAATTAGTCTCTCTTCGTTTTTACTCAAAACATTAGAAAGCCCGATTGATCTACATATCAAGAGCACTCTTAATACCGAGAAATTCAGCAATGCACAACATGCTTACCAAAAAGGTAAGTCTGTGGAAACAGCACTGCACGAAGATGATGGAGCAATAGAGAAATCTCTTAAAAATAAGAAATTCACTATGGCGGCTTTTACAGATATCGAAGGACGTTCCATAATGTTGATGTGAAATCGATTAATTCAGCGTTTACGAACATAGATACGAACGAAAAGATTATTCGATGAATAGACAATATGCTATCTAACAGAGTAATCACCTCAAACTTAGGTATAACTAGTCTAGGTAACACAGTTTCCTTAGGAACCCATAGTCTTATATGAATTGCTTATTACCATGAGTAAGAAAAAGGTCAAGATAGCTGCTTATGTGGACGATGTAGTCAAATTGATGACAGGGAACTTTCCCTCGACTATCAGTGGACTCATTCAATCAGCGTTAAAGGAACTCTCTAAGTGAGTGACTTTAAACTGTCAAATGGCTAACCGACCAATATAAAACTAGCTCTGTTCACTAGAAGATATAAGATACTGAGTTTTCAGTTACTATCCATAGATGGAGTAACACTAAGACTAAGTATCTTGGCATAATTCTGGACTAAAAGCTTCCTTGGAAAAGGAACACCAAAGAAAGTATGACAAAAGAGGGCATTGGCAATAAATGGGTTCTGAAACAGTATATACATCACTGGATGTACAATACGATGATCAGACCCATTTTGACTTATGGAGCTTTCGCGTGGTGGATTGGGAGTGTACTTGGAACAATTATTCTTAAAGTGCTTCTTTAGACTCTGGTCTGGGAGATCTGCGCTATGGACAAAGCACCCAAAACTATAAGACTAATTGACTTACCTCCGGCAATCCTTCCCATTTTTGTTAATAGTCAAGCAGCGATCAAGACACTGGCCTCAGTGCGCATCAATTCAAGATGTGTTAAAGAATGATTTAAAATTTATTTGCTCCAAGAAAAGAAATAATTTAAATACAATCCATTTGGAAATTATGCTTCTAGCAAGAAGCTGTCCTAAAAGTATAATTATTAATATTGAATACACTATGGCTTTTTTCTCGTCTATTTAATTTATATTAAAATAAACTAGGATTAAGTGCAAAATAAATGGCATGACATAATTCAATTCCTTCATTTTTTATTGAAGTTCGTTGCAGAATCGTTTCCTAGTTGGTTGGTGAAGGTGTTGTCTGAGCGACATACCCAGACCCAATTAGCACTAAAGATGAAATTTTGATAAACCACTCGTCTACTTGTTATTAGTCGAACAATCTTGATTTGACAATGAATTTGTCTATGGCATCAAGTTTCTTTTCTGCAACTTATTTTAAGCTGGGCATCGGGAATTCCCCCAGTATTCTATATTGCAGAGCACCCAGACTTGGGCACTCACACAGATAGTGCAAGACTGTTTCCTAAGACTCTTCTTGATAGCAGCTTCTACATCTATCGTTCTATGGCCATCCCATCTTCCTGGCAATTGTCTCTCAAAGGTAAATGTTGACGTAATTCTGAATATGTCTGCTCCTGGCTTTCTTAACAACTCGTCAGTTCTGGATTTGTTGAAATTGGGCCACGTTTGTTTAGTTATTTTGCAGCTATCCGTGTTGTACACTCCTTGGGGACAGCCTATTTCTATCGCTTCGGATTCGTTATATAATGCCCTCTTTCTTGCCAGTTTATCAGCTTTATCATTTCCTTTTATATTCCTACGGCAATGTACCCAAATAAGAGTGATGTCTGCCGTGCGCGCTAAAAAATTAAATTCTGGTTTGCATTGTTATAAGTTGACGTTAAAGTTAAAATGGATGCTTGACTATATAAAACAATGCATATTTCCGAGAGTTGTTGTGGGTTGTTTTTAATTACCCTGAACGCATCCCTTGCCCCGAGAACTTCTGATTGAAAAATACTATTCCAATTCCTCAGGTGAAAAGTCTTAAAAGTTTCGAGGTCTTTCGAATATACGACGGCGCCGACGCCTCAGTCCATCTCAGATCCGTCAGTGTAAAGTGCAGTTGTATTCTCCTTAACTACTGAATTCAAATCCCACTTCATTTTTTCCCTCGTGAGGAACTTTACCTTAAACTCTATTCGAAACTCTGGGCTAGCGGTAGTGCAATTAGATGAGTTGCTATTAAGCCTTTGGCAGTCTAAGATAATACTATGTAACATCTAGCATTCTATATAACATCCTAGCATTCCAAAACCAACCTTCTTTTAGTCTGTAGACGGTATTCGTTGGTGTTAGCCGTAATTGTAAGTATATTGGTAACAGGTATGACATTAAGTGCCTCTGGTGGGTTGATTTAAGTGGTGATTCGTCCATTTTGTGGCCATATCCTCGTTACCACCTTATTTAACGGTTATTTACAGCATGACTATATCCAGTCTGTGCGGTTCAGGAATCTTATTACGTTGTTGACATCTAAGCTAGACAGTTGTTCGAAAATATCTGGTTGTTCTCCGATAGCCAAAAGCCAGTTATGACACACACAATACCATCCTCCGAGGAGGATAGCCTGCTGGCTTCCAGCCAAGATACGGCTGAGAGAGCAAAGAGTAAGGGAAGGGCCACCCATAGCACATCCCTACCAATCAAACAACAACAACAACCAACAACATCGCAAAAGGCGGCAGACTGCACTCAGAGAGAGAGTCTGGCCGCAAGAAAACCCAAGTCAGAGGGTGACCTCATGAAGTCTCGCTATACGAAGACGAGGTTCATTCTAAGCAAGATTGCTAAGAATGAACTCGCTGGAGCGACTGGCAGAAAAACCGCAAAAGAGCAGCATGTCATTCGTTCTGCAGATTAACGATGAGTGCCTGCCAATCCTCAAAAAATCGGATAACAAAATGCGGTTTGGTTCAAGAAAGGCCAAACCGAAAATTTTCAAAGCAGACAGCAATGAAAATGAGGATGACCTAGATGCGGTCGATAGCAATATACAGCTAGAAAATCTCTACCTAGCTGAAGACGACAACAAACGCGATGCCCAAAGCCATACAGGTGAATCTGCCGCACTCGAAATGTGCTACAGGGAACTTGGATGTTTTCCTCAGGGAAGGGGAAATCGACTTCGGATTTATACAGGAACCCTGGGTCATAGGCAATGGGGTTAAAGGGTTCCAAGAAAACAACAACATCAACATATTCTACAATAAAGCAGACGGTTAGTCCCGATCATGCATAATCACTTAAAAGCTATTCTGTGTTCTAATTTTAGTACTCTTAAATTTACTGTGGTGAAAGTGGAGCTACAGAAATCGGTAATATACCCGGCATCGGTACATATATGCCACATGATAAACCGGCGCCGCCAGACGTAGTGGCTCGATTGCTATCAACACTAAACAGCACAGATAAACTGTTGATGGGCTGCGACGCTAACGCCAGAAACGAGCTCTGGGGCAGTTCAGAGACGAATGAAAGACGTGAGTCCCTTTTTGGAAAATTTTCCAGGCTGGGAAGAGGTGTTAGACGTTACCCTATGCACAAACAATAATTCCCAAATGGTCACAAATTAGAGGTATTCGACAAGAAATCCTTTTCGGACCATAGTTGGATTCTCTTCGATATCAATCTCAAGCTTGAGAAACCAAACCAAAGGGTGATTTTTTAAGAGCTATAGGAAAGTTTTCCAAAAAACACAAGTAAAAGTCAGTAAAATGTATGAAATTTTTATTTTAATCGATAGTACAGTCCATATAATTTAATGTTTGAAGATTATTTCATGCAAATGTTGACCGCGACTGCGCTTCAAATGGTCCATCCGTTATAAACATATAAATACTTTAATGTTGTCTTCCAATGCGTTAATTGAAGCAGGCTTGTCTGAATAGACATGATCTTTAACATAGCCCCACAAAAAATAATCTGAAGGCGTTATATCGCACGATCTGGGTGGCCAATTGACAGGTCCCGAACGGGAAATAAAATGTTCACCGAACTCGCCTCTCAACAAATCCGTTGTTACCTATACGTGCTGTGTGGCATGTGGCACCGTCTTGCTGAAACCACATGTCATGCAAGTCAAGCTCTTGCATTTTGGGCAATAAAAAGTCGGTAGCGCTCACCATTCACAGTTACGTTACGATTCGCAGCATCTTTGAAGAAGTACGGTCTAATGATACCTCCAGCCCATAAGCCGCACCAAACTGTGACCTTTTCTGGATACATTTGTAGCTCTTGCAATTCTCCTGGCTGATCTTCACTCCAAAATCGACAATTCTGCTTATTTATGAACCCATTGATTAAAAAATGAGCTTCGCCGCTGAACACAATTTTTCGACTTTAAACTTTCTTAACAGAACACGCATTTTTATAAAAAAATTCAATGATTTGCATGCGTTGTTCGTTTGTAAGACGATTCATGGTTAAATTATAGACCAAACTGAAGATGTTTGACATTGAAACAAAAAAGAAACGCGCGTCAGCTGTTTAAACCAACTGTTTAAAAAGATAATAGGTAAAAAATCACTCTTAGAAACCCTTGAAAAAAACAAACCGGTACATATTCCGTAGAGTAACTAAGTCCAAACTTCAACATATAAATAAAACTATCACGTCAAGTGAAGACTTAGATGAGAAAGTAACAGCTTTCGAAGCTTCGTTGACGAAAGTGCTTGAAGCTTCATGTCCCGCCATATATGGCAAAACACCTTATCCCACCTGGTGGAATGAAGATTTAATTCAACTCAGGAAAAGAGAAATCTTCAATATCTGCTACAAACACAGGTACTACAAACCCTTAGGGAATACAAGAAAGCAATCAAAGAGGCTGGGACAGAGGCTTGTAGAGATTTTTGTAGTTCCATCGAATCAACCAAAGATACGGCCAGACAAGGTAAGCTTTTATCCAAAGAACACTCCTGCCCTTCCTTCTTGAAGGAAGATAACGGAGAATGCACAAAATCCTCGGCCGACACACTAGAATATCTTATAAATACACATTTACCACCTAACACAGAATACAGATTTGTTTGAAAAGTAATGAGCCTTATTTTTTTTTAAGCAGTTTTATTAAACCTTTTGGTTTATACAACTAATATTCTTCAAAATAGGACCCTTGAGCGTCAATTCCACTGCAGGAAACATTTTTTAAACTCATCCGCCGGAAACGCGACCAATTCGGCTGTCACAGTTTTTTGGATCGCCTCGATGGAGTCGAAACGCTTCCCCTTCAGCTTTCTTTTCAGGCGCGGGAACCAGAAGAAGTCCGGGGCTGACAGGTCTGGGCTGTAGGGAGGGTGTTGAAGCACCGGAACCCGGCTCACATCTTCGTCTGTTTGCGTCGTCGAAGGCCTTCCTTGAACGCCTTATGTCACCGTTTTACCTGGACACTGCACAGAGATTGGTCCCCGTAAGCCTCCTTGAGTAGCCCAATGGTTTCGGAACTCGTTTTGTTTAACTTTACGCAAAATTTGATCGAGTAACGGTGCTCCAACGATCGCTGCATTTTTTCCACTGCAAAATCCTAACTCACTTTTAAAACAGCTTTCAGGCGCGGAGCGATATTGACTGCACCGCTGTTACCAGCAAACTGGGACCGGTTTCTAATGGAAGGGGAAGGTCCAACGATCATTTTCCATCACCAGCTGATTCGGTTGCTCGCTTGGCAGACGCTGCGCGCGGGAAGGCTCAATACTTTTCAATCAAACCCTGTATATTGAAAACAATAGTAACAGTGTTGGATGTTTAAACCTGTCATCCAATACAATCAATTACATCGTATCCCAAGAAAGAATACTATGGGGATGAAAAACTTTGAAAAAAACATACAAAGCAGCCGGTCTAGATGGAATATTTCCAGCCATGCTGTGGAACACTCGAGAAACGACGATTCCGTGGCTGGAGGTATTTTGTAGAAAAAGCCTTATGATAGGACATATTCCAAAAACTGGAGTAGGGTTAAGGTGATTTTTATCCCCAAAGCTGGTAGACGCGGTCATGATACAGCGAAAGATTTCAGGCCCATCAGCTTATCCTCTTCTATTCTCAAAACTCTCGTGCGATTGTTGGATGTATATCTCAGGGAGAAGATTACAGACACAGCGATTTCATCATCTCAACAGGCCTTTCTCAAAGGAAAATCCACAGAGACAGCTCTTCATGAGGTTGTAAGTACGATTGAGAGGAGCATAGAATACAAACTATACTTACTAGTCGGTTTTCTCGACATAGAGGGGTGCGTTTAAAAATGTTAGCACAATATCCATAATTGAGGCTCTTAATATGTTAGGCACAGACATAGGTCTCAACGAGGGGATAGAGAACATGCTTAAAACTAGAATAATCATCTGTGACGTAGGCAGCAGCACGTTAAAACGCTCTGTCGACAGTTCTAAGATGAACTGTGGTGTGGGAACTGGCTTCCACACAGTAAAAATTTTAGTTTAATGTTAATACCAATTTGGTGTTTATATATAACAATTCCAGAAAGTATAAGATTAAAACCATTCCGGTTTCAGAAAAGAGAGAGAGAAGTTTTTTAATATATTCTCTTTAAAAATCCAAGAATGAGGCTAAATTATATACTTTTAAAGGTTTAAAAATAAAGCTAAAATGGTTTTGACTTTATCCGAGAATTGAAATAAATTTAATAATAATTAGAATTAAAGTTAATCCAAAATTGAATTGAATGTAGAACTTTCTTGGAATTGAAAGTAAACCCTTGAATGATATTTTAATTTCAAAACGGAATTGAATCCAAACCAAAATTGTAGTAGATTTAGTACATTGTTGACGAATCCTCAAAACAAAAAACAAAATAAATTTTTTAAATAAAAACTTACGTTTTATTTAAAATGACATAAATTTATATATTATACATAAGTGGATTAATAATTCATATTTAAATTTTATTCTATAATTTCACATGACATTAATAAAAATCTATAAAGTACACTTCAAATGGTCTTACATTTTTAAGGCTATTAAATTTAATTAGTTCTGAAAGATCAGTTGAAATAATTTCATAACACTGCAAAATGGAATTAAATTCCTTAGTGACAAACAAGACGGTATATTAAATACGTAAAATGCTTTAAAATACAAGTCAAAAACTTGCCTAAATTTATAATGCTCGGGAACTGCTATCTTCTTACCATCAATTGTTATAAAATATTGGCAAATTGTGGATTTGTCTTGTCCAACTGCAACGATTGTGGGCTGACCAGACGTTATTTTATATTCTTCTAATGATGTGTTAAGCTGTAAAAACAAATTTTTTTATTTATGCCCATTAAGAACAAAAAATTTATAGTAAATTACGTTTTCAAAAGAAATAAAACTGTCGACAGATTTTTGGAAATTTGCTTTTTTTGTTCGCGTCCAGTGGATGGCAGCAACTTTAAGAAAATCAAATAAGGTAATACTTCAGACGTCCATTCTGTACAGTTTCCCAAATTAGAACCGCCACTCGCAGCAATAAAAATTTGTTCCACACTGCTTTCATATTTCTCACAGTTCTCTAAAAACCTATTTGAAATAGCCTCCCTATACCGAATATTAAAATCAAAATCAATCTAGAACAAATTATTATTACTATTTAAATGTAGGTGATATAATTGTTTATGTATTACCAGTGACGATTCATATACAAATATTGGTATTGTAAATTTTCCAAAACATTGCACGCAGTTGCGATAAATTTTTGCCTCGATTTTAACGTTTCTCGCAATTTCTGCTGCACCAGATTCAGTTCGTCTTTAACTATGCAGTTTTGAAAAAAACGAAGATCTTCTTCAGAAATTACCTCGTTATCATCGCTTTCCTTATTGACCTCGGACAGTTTACGTTTTTTGGAACTAAAGCCACCGAGTTTTGTAAGTTTAGTGTTTATGTTTTTTTAGTTTTGCAACTAAATAACCTGAATTGTTCTCTGGATTAAAGAACAAATCCTAAAATGATTTTGGAGTTTAATTAAAATCAGATGGTATTTTTACGTATTAGCACAATGTTACGCATACTTACAATTCCTCCAAACTTGCTATTGGTAATCTTATAAGCAGGAAAGATACGTATTATTGACTCGGCTAGTGCAATTTTTTCCTCACGCTTGGGGTGATTTCCACAACGCTGGCGTAAAAAGTTCGTAGACTCACGCACTAAGGTACGTCGGGAACTATCACTCAAAGTGTTAGTGTTTTTGTATTCCTCAAAAATACTAGAGAAATCTCCACTTCTGATGTAGTTTTCCAGATCCTGTTGAATTTTTTAACACTAAAATGTCTCTTACACTTTATTTGCTACTTACCTTATGATTTAAGCTTGATGCTTCTTTCCTTGGCGAATTTTCCTATATTTCCAATAAAAAACAGCTACAGCCTTTATATTGGCGAATAATATCTTGGAAATCATAAAAAAAAATTCAGCTCCGTCGCGGTCTCTAAATGCTAGTGCATACTCAGTATTAATATTTAATTGTTGTACAACTGCCAAAAAACACCACTAAATTTTATAAAATCTCAACAATTGTTTCGATTACTTACTTGATGCAATTATTTTATCCACCGAGAACTCCTCAGTTTCAGGATTGATTATTTTAAGGAAATGCACTTCCGCGTGGTCTTTCACTTTTAAAAACATGCTTCTAGAATAGTGGAAAAAATGACACTGAGAGTGAGAGAGTGACAGAGAGTGAGAGAATTTTTTAATACTTTCTTGGTTTTACTTTAAATCAAATAATACCAAAGTTCAGAGTACATTGAAATTAATTGAGAGTGAGAAAATTGTTTAATACTTTTTTGGTTTTACTTTTAAACCAACAAATTTTATATTAAATGTAATTGAAACTTAAACTGAAACCAAAATAGCTTGAAACATTAAAGAGAGCATTTTAATGTTTTTTCGGTCTTACGTTAAATCTAATAGGTATTAAATTTCAAAAACGCAACGCTCAGCACCAATTAAAGTTTTGTTTTAAACCCATTTTGGATTTAAAATAATTGCAAGAATATTTCATCGTCTTAAAATAAAACTTTTTAGAATTAAAAATCAAATTTAATTCCAAAATTGTATAAATTCAATAGCAACTGGTATTAAATATAAACCATCATTTTTTACTGTGCAGTTATTTCAGTCAATTCGTCTTCCTGACTATGCCGGCGTGTTCCAGGCAGAACTTTTAGCGATAAGAGAAGTATGCAAATCACTAAAACTCTACAAGGAATTTGTTGCAAGAGTACTCTCTTCTCAGACAGTCAAGCAGCTATAAAGGCCTTAGACTCCAACTCCATTTCATCTAAACTAGTCTTACAGAGTAAAGACGAGCTGGAATTGCTTAGTTATTGGCTTGAAATTACTCTGGTATGGGTCCCCGGTCATACGAACATGCGGGGTAATGAGATAGGTTCGACACTAGACTTAGCAGAGGCAGTGGCAGTGTCCACCCCACTCAATACATTAAAAGCATCCATTGCCTCACACTATAACGCTTTAGCCGAAAGAAGATGGAAGCAACTAACTAGATGTATTACAACAAAAAACACATTAGGATGCTCTCGACCAAACATCCACGCATCACTGCAACCCGTACAGGTCATTGGAAAGTTTGGGAGCATGCAGCCAGACTCAACCTCCTCTTCAATCCCATCTGCAGAAGCTGTCAAGCGGAAGGGGTGAAGGAAAGTGTTTTCTACTACTTATGTGAATCTTCAGGGCTAGCTAGAGCACGACTCCGCTTCTTCGGTGCTGGTCACTAATTAGGATTATTTCAGTGGAAATATTCAGCCACTCCAGCAACAACAGCAACACCTAATGGTGTGAATAACGACTCTTCCAGATCGTTATTTGTGAATAACGACTCTTCCAGATCGTTATTTGTGAATAACGACTCTTCCAGATCGTTATTCATGGCAGATCCCCTTCTTGCTAGTTCATCTGCTTTTTAGTTACCTTCAATGTTCCGATATCCTGGTACTCAGATTAAGGTAACTTTATGGTTTTCACTCAAGGTGGTAAGGCTAATCATACTTGGCTCCACCAGTTTTTAGGTTGTTGGAGTCGAATCCAGTGCCTGGATTGCAGGTTGGCTATCCGAAAGAATAAAAGACAAATCTGCGATTAGTAGCTTACAAGTCTCCCCAATGGCCAGTACTACCGCCTCAAAGACACTGCAGGCATTAGGAAGACGCACAGATTTTTCAGTTTTAAGTCTATGAGAATATTTACCTTCTCCAGCACCACATTCCATTTTGAAGCCATCTGTATAGGCTGTAGTGTCGAAGTTGTTGCCACCCTTTTGATATGCAGATCAACCGAAATAACGTATGCCAGTGAGTTAAGAGCCTCCCTAGGACATGATATTGCACCGACAGTTATTGCACAGGCTGATCTTTGTATTCTTCCAAGTAATTTAATGTTGTGTTCTTTCTTTAGACCTCTCCACTAAATCACCGAGACATACGATAAAATTGATCGTATAACCGCCATATACAACCATAATGTATACTTGGGTTGAAGACCCCATCTTCTTCCTAACATGCCTTTACAGGCATATAAAGCGATTTCTGCCTTCTTTGCCCGTTCTTCAATATTTAATTTTCAGCTAAGTTTGGAGACCAGAATTATCCCTCAGTACTTTGCACTGGTTGAAAGTGAGAGAGTTTGTCCGTTAATATTTGTTAGGGTAAAAATTGGTACCTGATATCTGGTGGTAAATAGCGTAAGTTCTGTTTTACGCGCGTTTAAACTTAGGTCGCAGCCTGTGGCCCGAGAGTTGAGCTCGCCAAATGAGTTGAGTTGAGCTCGCCTTTGAATGATCCCACTGATCGTATTCGGACACAGCCCTGATGCCATTAGCACCACCTCATCAGCGTACGCAACCACTTTTACCCCACCTCCATTAAGTTTTATCGTATTATATTATATAGATTTTGCCAATCACACATAACCGAAGAAGTGGAGATAATACTCCCCTCTGTGGAGTACCCCTATGGACTCTCTTAGTTATGTTGAAAGTGTCTCTGCTGGATACGATTTTTTAACTCTAGTTACTCCTGCTTATTGTAAGATTATTAACCGCCCAAAGTTGTACTGTGTGTTTTTATGCAGGTTACAATACTTCTTTATTTATTTGTCTTAGAATGGATACATTCTTACAGACTATGTTAAGCTAATGTACAATAGCTTAGTAGTTACTAAGAAAAAATCGATTTAATGTAGTTGATTCAGAACCATGTAAAATCAGCACCAGACGAATTGAACAACAAATTTAAATCCGCAGATGCCCAAGAAATCGGCGCATTCACCCCGTAATTGGTTCTGCAGGAGCCAATTTTAAAGGATTCGTACTGTCGGAGTTTCTTATTAGGAAAATTAAATTGAATTTTACTTAAAATGGAAGGGCAAATAAATAGTTTCAGAAATGATACGAATAATAATGAGTTTTAAGTCAATCAATAAACATCGAGAGCGGTACGATGGTAAAGGTTCAGAAAAGTTTAAAGATCGGAGCGCAAAACGAAGAAAAACTTTTTGAACTCTCTCAATCTGATTAGAACGGTCTCCAAATAACAGCGGCTTACTCTAATCTTGATCTAACAAAAGCAACAACAATTAACAAAGTTTTGTGAGTGTGTGGGTTAGTAAATGCAGAACAATTTCGGCGTACGAATGCTAGCATCGAATATGACCGTCTTATGAAGTGGGTAACGTGACTAGTAAAATTCAGCTTAGAGTCGAAAATAACGCGTAAATCTTTAATTTCTTCAATGGATTGCAAAGGTGAAATACGCAAAGTATCCGTTGATTTAGCATATTTTAAGTGAAAACATTTTGCTTATATTTAGTGACAAACGATTTAAACAAGTTTTCAACAAATGAAAAGCATCAACCAATATCGTTAATAAAGAGAATAAAAAAGGGGTCCTAGACTACTTCCATGCGGGACACCAGAGGACGCAATAAATGCACGGGATGTCGTATTATCAACGGCTACAGCGCAGTGCCTATTCGATAAATATGATTTGATCCACGACAAGGACGTGGAGTGTTTACCCATTGACACAAGCTTCGTCAAGAGTATTCGTTGCGATACTTTGTCAAACGCTTTAGAGAAGTTTGTATGAATTTTATCAACGTGAGATCTGTTATGAAAGGCTGAAATGCAGTAATCATTGAAAATAAACAAATTAGTGGCAGTGGAACCGTTCGCAATGAAACGATACTGGTTGGTAGATATTAGGCCTTTGACAGCAAGTATTCACGGTTATCTCAAAAAGTTGTGAGACAGACGATAGCTTCAAAATCGGCCTGTAATTGCTAACATCGTTTTTATTTCCACTCTTAAATATAAGCGTAACGGAACTTAATTTCCAGTCATCAACAAAGATACCAGAGGACAATGATTTATTAAATATAGTTGAAAGAGGCTCAGCAAGACACAAGCAGTTCTTCAGCAAGATGACCGAGAGCCCATCCGAGTCAGTTTTTGATATGGGCTTGATAATACCATTGACGACATCAGTAACAGATAGGCATAATTACCCAAAATTAAGAGGGCAAAAACTATTAGAGGGCAAATAGAATCGAAGTCCAAGGTGGGGTTTAATATTAGAGTAGAAAAAGTCAGCAATAAATTGGCAGATTCTCTGGCAGAATGTGCATATTTACTATTATGAAAAACATTGTTTGGCACCGTCAAGCAAGACTTTTTTGATTTGATGAATTTTCAAAAGGCCTTCGAGCTCGAAAAAATATTGTTTTCGAAATTCAGGATGTAATGTCTGTATAAGAATTTGTTCAAACCATTCAACTCCTTTGAATGGCACTGAAATTTAGAGTAATGCACTTGGTCAGCAGACCTTTTATACAGTTTGCAAAATTTGTTTTTTAGATTCTTTAGCTGCCTAAGCCGTTTGGTATGCCACGGTGTCTTATATACCTTTTTATGATAAATAGGAATGTGCTTCAAGCACAGCTCAGAAGCCTTAGTCTTAAAGAAATGAAAACGTAACATCATTGCCATGAAAAGCATTATCCCAGTCAATCTATATATATAAAATTCAAATTATGTATGTATCTATAGATCGACTTGCGTCCTAAACGCATAAACCGATCGTAACCAAATTTGAAACACGAACTGGATACCTTACCGAGATGGTCATAGGCTAAAAAATATTTTGATATATATAGGGGGCGTGGCACCTCCCATACAAATGGAGTTTTTAACAGTCCGTATTTCTGAAAGTATTTACGTTAGACCACTGAAATTTGGTAAGGGGTTATATGACATTAATTCTTACCACATCTACAAAAACTGCGTATAACTAAAAAGGGCGAGTGGCACCTCCCATACAAATGGAATTTTTACCAGTCCGTATTTCTGGAAGTATTTACGTTAGACCACTGAAATTTGGTAAGGGGTTATATGACATTAATCCTTACTATATCCACAAAAACTGCGTATAACGAAAAAGGGGGCGTGGCACCTCCCATACAACTGGAATTTTTAACAGTCCGTATTTCTGGAAGTATTTATGTTAGACTACTGAAATTTGGTAAGGGGTTATATGGCATTAATCCTTACAACATCCAGAAAAACTGCGTATAACGAATAAGGGGGCGTGGAACCTCCCATACAACTGGAATTTTGTATAGTCCATATCCCTGGAAGTATTTAGGCTAGACCAATGAAATTTGGGAAGGGGTTATATGAGGTTAATCCCTAACACCTCCAAGAAAACTGAGAAAAATGAAAAAGGGGGCTTGGCACCTCCCATATAAATGCAATTTTTCACTGTCCATATCTCCGGAAGTATTTGAGCTAGACAATTGAAATTTGGTAAGAGATTATATAAGGTTAATACCTAACACCTGCATGCAAACTGGTGATAACTAGAAATGGGGCGTGACACCTCCTATACAAATTGGATTTTTCATACTGCATATCACTGGACGCATTTATGGTAGAATACCAAAAATTGGTAAAAAGTTTAATGAAATTAGTATTTGGTACTCCTAGAAAAAATATGAGCTTAGAGAAAAATGGGGGTTAGACCATTTGATATAGAAACGAATTTATATTATCAACGATAGAGGTATTGCTGAATTGAATGCATTCTCTTATTGGTAAAGCTTTATCGGTAAGTAAACAGTCCAGCAATCTAAGCGAAATATAAATTTTATTAAATGCTTTAAAAACTACGCCATGCCTAGAAAATAATGCCAGTTTAGCTACATAAATATTACACTCAAAGCTATATGATTACGTATGTAAGCTAAAATAGTTTTATTTTGAAATTAAATATGAAATAATCAAAAGTTCCTAAGTTTTATACCTGGAATTCCTCCAAAAAAGAATTCATAAAGAGAAAACAAGGCCGGTACAGAAGCTCGCCAAGGAGACTCTCTAGGACGTGTTTATACAATCCATCCAAGTAACGCTGAGTGCTTCTACCTAAGGCTATTACTACAAAAAGTTAAAGAACCGGTGTCCTTTCAAGCTCTGCGAACTGTGGATGGGGTATTATGTTCCACGTATCGACAAGCTTGCCAACATTTAGGTCTACTGGAAAACGATAATCACTGGGAAATTACATTATCTGAAGCTGGACTGTCATGCCTTCCTTCGCAGCTTATTGGCAATAATATTGACAACCTGCTCGCTACAAACGATAATACAAACCTGAACTGCTCTTTGCAAATTTACAACCAAGCGCTAATCGACATAGAAAATATATGTATTTCAAATTAATAGCAAATCCTTGGATCATTTGGGATTACCTTCTCCCGTTCGAGACAGAATCGATTTGGCGGACAAAGATATCTCCCGGGAGACGAATTACGATATCGAGGCTCTTCGTACTTTTATAAGCAAAAGCAAACCTCTATTGGTTACGGATCAAAAAGTCCATACGAAATTATTCAAGGAATGATTATTGAAAATGAGGGAGGATTGATTTTTTTGGATGCGCCTGGAGGAACCGGCAAAAGATTTCTGCTTAATTTGATATTGGCTGATGTAAGAGAAAAGAAAGAAATCGCTGTGGCAGGTGCTTTTTCAGGAATAGCGGCTACCCTTTTGTCTGGCGGACGAACAGCTCACTCAGCTTTTAAGTTACCACTGTCTATGCAAATATCTGACACACCGATGTGCAATATAAGCAAAAACTCAGGTCAAGGTAGGGTTCTAAAGACATGTAAGCTAATCGTGTGGGATGAGTGCACAATGGCCCATAAAAAGTCGCTGGAAGCTTTAGACCGATCTCTGAGAGACTTGAGAGGTAATGATCAACCCATGGGTGGTGCCCTACTCTTACTGGCAGGGGATTTTCGACAAATTCTTCCAGTTATTCCGAAAGGAACCGCCGCAGATGAAGTGAATGCCTGCTTAAAATCGTCATACGTATGGAACTACGTTCAAAAATTGACTCTTTCTACAAATATGAGAGCACATTTGGGAGGAGATGCTTCAGCAGAAGTTTTTTCTGAACAACTACTTACAATAGGCAATGGAAAAATACCAGTTTCTTTACCACCAAATTTAATTTCTTTTCCTCCAGGTTTTTGTCAACTTATGTTATCAGTCGATGCTTTGATAGAAATTGTATTTCCAAATATTTCAGCCAATCACACAAACTATAGATGGCCTCGAGAAAGGGCCATTTTGGCACCTAAGAATGACGATGTAAAAGTCATTAATTCCAAAATTCAAGAAATACTACCAGGAACTGTCACAACTTATCATTCCATTGACACAGTCGTCGAAGAATCCCAGGCTGTTCATTATCCCGTTGAGTTCCTTAACTCCTTGGACCCATCAGGAATTCCTCCTCATCGAATGATGCTTAAAAAGGGGGCCATGATAATTATGCTGCGTAATTTGGATCCTACATGTTTATGCAATGGCACAAGGCTAATCATCACGAAACTTTTACCGAATGTTATAGAAGCTATGGTTTTATCACGAAATTTTGAAAACCACAAAGTTTTCATACCAAGAATTCCAATGATACCGACGGATATACCTTTCAATTTTAAACGACTCCAGTTTCCTATTAGACTGGCTTTCGCAATGTCCATAAATAAAGCTCAGGGACAATCATTAGCTGTAGCAGGAGTCAATCTAACCAACTCATGTTTTACCCATGGTCAATTATATGTAGCCTGCTCCAGAGTTGGCGCACCGAAAAACCTTTTTATTTATACTCAAAATAATATAACAAAAAATGTCGTATATCCGATCGTTTTAAGTAATACCTAAACTGACTTAAAAAAGTTAAACTTGTTTTATTTACATTGCATACTTTGTGATAGAAATGTGGGGTGAAACCCACGGGTATAAGCTAGTACTTAATATAATTTTGTTAAAAGTTGAGAGGTCGTATGGGTTGTAGCTGAATTTGGTGTTAGGATACCTGAGAAAATTCATAAATTCCAACGCAAAAGGAAGAGGAACATAATGTTTATCAGTTAATGATATGGGAGCAATACCTTCCGACAAAGTGTAGGTGATGTTTTTGGAAATAAACAGTATATCTAGGATTCTATGTATTAAGGCTATTATAAAAACCATTAATTTGTTTTAAATCAGTGCTTAAAAAACTATCAATGACATGCATTTCAAGCAGCCGAGTTTCTAAGTGGGGTCCAACTCAAGCGACATAAATTAAAATCACTGAGGACACAAAGATGACTGTCACCAGCGATGCTTGATGCTAATGCCACAAGATGAGCGGTAAACACGTACACCAAATGACCGATGAGTGTGTCAGAAATGTTAAGTGTTACCAATGATGCCCGAAATATTCTTGGAACAGCGATGAGAACACGACGTCCTATGGATTTGATAGGGGCACGGTCCTTACGCAAGACATCATGCAAATGGAAATCAAAAGTTTCACTGTCGAAAAAATTTTCGTTCAGCCAAGATTCAACGAATACAGAAATATCGAAGTCTAAGAAAGCACTTTCCATATACACAGTCGAGCATTTAGTCAGAAGTCCAGATTTATTTTGAAAATACACTTTTCACGTCTTTTTGAAAATAGGGGAATGGGCGAATTTTTATGTTCGTAGGCCATATATCAGCTTTTAACAGCTTGTCATAAAAAAATTCAGGTACGTTTAGCTGAAAGTTGATATTCTTGAAATGCTTTAAGAGGGTATCCTTTCTGATTAGCATATAGCATGAAAGAAATTTGCGGTCAATTTATGCATGTTTCGCAACATAGTCAATAATATCAGCTACTGTCACAGTGTTAGAGAATGACGATATGTGCAGCCACTTCATGTTAGGAACTACACTTAATTCATTATTTTGGTTTGAACCGATAACTAAAGGTTGTTTAACATTTTTTCTATTAGCTCTAGTTATTGTTTTCCACTCACGTGTACGATGTCTCATTTGAGACATCAGTCATGGCTAATTGAGCTGGCGTTTCCAGTTGAATGCGATTCGATGTAGGTGCAAGAGAAGTCGGCATTGCCGTCAATATCAATAGTCAATAATATCGGCTACTGTCACAGTGTTTGAGAATGACGATATGTGCAGCCACTTCATGTTAGGAACTACACTTAATTCATTATTTTGGTTTGAACCGATAACTAAAGATTGTTTAACATTTTTTCTATTAGCTCTAGTTATTGTTTTCCACTCACGTGTACGATGTCTTATTTGAGACATCTGGTATGGCTAATTGAGCTGGCGTTTCCAGTTGAATGTGATTCGATGTAGGTGCAAGAGAAGTTGGCATTGCCGTCGTCTTTTTGCAAGTAGATATGGATGGAAAAACGGACGTAGTAGCAGCAGCAGTAGCAATTGGCGTCAGCTTCTTTTTGGCTGTATTAGGACACAGAAAAAGTGCTCAGTCCTATCCGTCTCCTCCAATCAAGACAGGCACATCGGGTCCTCAATGATTCCAATGGTGGTCACATGCTGACCCCATGGGTTGTGTCCTGTAATAATACCGACCATCAACCGAACGTCTTTCCTTCCATGTTTTAGTAGAAAGTTTGACAGTTTTCCGTTCGGACTTGTCACAAAACACTTTGCAGCTCTGCAGCGTTCTAGACCGGACCATCGCTCTTAATGTAAATTGCTAACATAATCGCTGATCCAATTTATGATTCTGCGGAACTGATTCCGATTATTGGCTCTAATGCCTGTACGGGAACCGCTGATGATACGGAACACTAACAGCAGGCACGTTAACAGCCGCAATCACTAGTAATAGTGGCTTCTGTTTCTTTGATTTGGTTTTCACATTTTTTGTGATCCTTGCAAGACACTTACATGCAAGAACACAAGCGCGAAGGTATTTCACATCAGCGGTTAGAAGCACAAGAAAATAGGAGACATCAACCGTTTGATGTTTTCGCAATTCATTTACTTCTGTACACAGTTCAATTGTTTGCAAAATCAACAACTGCTTATCCTCTTTGAGAGAGCTAATTGAAGCCATCGCACGAGCATTATCTGATTGCAGAGCAGCGATTTCTCTGATAATTTTTTGTAGACTGATATAATTGTTTACATTTTGTATTACAGCTGACACTGATCTCGGCACTTGTGGTCGTGGTGAGATCTGTGCACTTAAGGTTGCTGGATTCATTCTCGCGTTATCATCATTAGCAATTTTACCATTCAGGTTGATGGGAGCTGATGGTACAAGAAGGAATTGACGTCGAACAGCGGCATACTTATTACAGATAAATTACTTAACCATTTGAAACAAAAACTATAAATCAACAGGTTGTAGATTGACACAAATTAAGTGAAAAAGTTCATTGCACTTATCGCACTGCACTTTATCTTGTGTACGCTCAACTTGGCATTGTCAGTTCGAAATAAGTTACAATAGAGAGAAAATTACACAATTTCTATTTTTTGTTGGTTTAAGTTCACATTTAATATCTTTGATAGCGGAGCAATCTAAAACACGTCCGTTCACGACAAATAAGTATTGTTCCTAATTGTAAACAACATTAATTACGTTTTGCTTGGGTTTACATTTAGGCCACTACGCACAGCCCATCTACTTAGTTTCCCCGAAGCTCCTTATCGTATTACGCTAATTGTATTATAGAAGTAAATAAACCTGTTGTTAGAATCACGACGTCATCTGCGTACCTTTCCTTTCCCTCTGTTGAGTGGCAGTAAAATACTGTTCAAAGCTAGCTAGTTCTGTTGCTAATTCATCGGATCCACTTTCTGACGCAGTCAAATACTTCACTACTTCGTGTTTCTTTTTACTTGCTTTAGGTATGAAGACTACCTTAACTCTTCTCCAGTTCTTTGGAATATGAGTTAAACAAAGACATACTTTAAAAATGCTTAAGAGCTAGAATCGTATATGCTCTAATTTGTATTTATTTGATATTGGATCTATCTCGTCTTCTGGAGGTTTTTGGACATTCCAGATTCTTGACATATCAGAGGAATCGCCCACAAGAAAATGGCATTTAACTTACGCTTCTAAAGATTCTTGTGCAGAGCTTGTCCATTCTTCAACCTCGCTTCTAATGAAGGTGGGGCTGGAGTATTCTTTAGACAGTATTTTGCACAGCCTTGTGCTCTGTAGAGTTTTCTATTGAAGTGCAATTGGATTGTCAAAATTCAACTCGAGCTCTCGTAAATGCTTGCTTGTATTTCTTCCGTTCCTCATGGTCTTTTAAAATTCGTTAAAAGTTGACCTTAATTTATCTACGAGCTTTTTCAATTCTCCGTTCCACCATTGTGAATATTTGTTCTTTATAACACTGGTTGGTCTTATTAAGGACCCTTCCCAACACTTTAACTTTCAAATCCAAATCGGTAGTTTAGTGCATCCTCTCCTAAAGGTTTCCGACGAATCAAACTCCGTGTGTAGACCATCGGTATTGTAAAGTACGTAGTTAATTACGGCTCGAGACATTCCCAAATCGATCCCCACTCTATTCTGCTGAACTAACTGCGGCGTACCTTTGCTTTGCGATTTGGTCACGCTCATGTAAAATAATATTCACTGCCTTGATTTTTCAAAAGACTTTATTCAAACAATACTACGTATTTCGACTGAACTTCTCACAAGTGCTCTTGTCCAAACTCGTGCAATGAATGCTCTAATTTTTTACAATCAGCAGCGCTTTGGTTTTTCCCATACCTGTTTGTCCATCTTCCCGTTCCATTTTTTTGTGTAGCAACAATTCATTTCCCTCGATACTTGTTTGGTCGCTTTGCATTGCAGTTAGCCTGTACTTATTGATACCATTGTTTTTTTTAGCATAAGGTGACAATTCCGTTGTAGTAAACAATGCTTTTGCACACGGTGCCAATATCATTATCATAATTATGTGAATTTTATATCCCAGCATCATCTTGGTTTACAATGCAACCCAGTAGTGGCGTACTGGAGGGGAAAATGAACTTGTGGATCATTGTTAACTATCCCCCTTATCAAGCTCGAAACGTCCTCGATTCGAAATAATAAAAGGTACGTTGCAGCATCATCTTTGCGGTATTGATGGTAGAGATTCGTTAGCAAGATGGATAAATACGATTTACGTAGTCGCTCGAGTTTACAAATTTTGACTTAAATATTAGACAATTTTGCTTCTTATGACACATGTATGAACAATTAACTATCAAAATATATTACATACAATTATTAACAATCAATATTTGTTTTCTTAAGAAATGTGATAATTCAAAATCGGTGTGTGGAATTTATAGGTGAAACAGAAAGACAGTTAATTGCACAATTATAGTAATTTTCTTCATTAAAGCTCAATTTCTCAAGTAAAATGGAAAATTTTGGCCTTTCTTTTATAAAATTAAAAAAAAGAATTATATTTTTAGGCAACTGGCAGATAATTTTAAACTGCTGAAATTTTTATGTTTGAACGACAAAAATTTTCATTCAAACTAAATTGCGTAAAAAATGTTCTGTCTGTACATATGTACATATGTATGTAGTATTATATAATAATAGTAACAATAAAAATAATTTCTAGTTGTCTTTAAACCATTACTTTTTCGACAGAAACCATTACTTTACCGCAGATTGCTTTTGTAAATTTTTTTCCAGCTATCAGAACTGTGGTGCCAAGATCCTTTTCAATAACCTTTTCACCAGGAAAATAAGTTCTTAATTTTTTTCCTAAGTTGTTCCTGTGTAAAACTTTTTCTTGGACCTCCAACAATTTTTGTCTTACTATTTCTAATTTTTCCGGAGGGTAATTATGGAATAATTCGGTGGGTTTAGCATTGATGACGGAATGAATACTGCAATTATACTTATGTGTCGCTAGCAGGACTAAGTCAACTGTTTCATCTATCTTCTGTTGCTCTTTTATGCAACGCGCTATTTCCAGCAAGGTCGAGTGAAACCGTTCCACCTGGCCATTGCTTTCGCTGTGGAGAGTGGGTATAATAGATAGAAAAATTGTACCTAAGTAAACTCTTAATTAAATCCGAATGAAACGCTTTTTCATTATCTGAAACAATGGTTTTAGGGTTATTGAATGTCAGTAAAATTTCTAATAGGGCAACTTTAATGTCAATTGAGGATCTCGATGGAATAGGTTTGACAATAGCAAACTTTGAAAGTTTATCGACACAGGTTAGAAAATGGTA
The DNA here is from genome assembly GCA_037575425.1 of Anastrepha fraterculus. NCBI lineage: Eukaryota > Metazoa > Arthropoda > Insecta > Diptera > Tephritidae > Anastrepha > Anastrepha fraterculus. The sequence goes on from JAYXIM010019672.1 coordinate 1,849,413, forward strand.
TTTACCGGTCATAAAAATATCCATATGGAGTATTTCGCCTGGAAGGTGGGGAATAGTGGTTTTTCCTATTCCAGGATCAAGCGGTTTCCTCTGGTACTTGTTTTCCAAACATATTTTACAATTTATGATCATCGTTTGCAACATTTTTTTCATCTTTGGAAAGTAGTATTCTCGAGATATTTGTTGGAAATTCTCGTGCATTCCACGGTGAGCGCGGTTATGCTCAGCTGCTATTGTTTCTAGCTGATCGTCCTTGTTAACCAAGTCTATCACTAGGATTTCTGTATGGATAAACTTTACCCCAGGAAATGTTAATTTTAGGGCATGTTGTATTTTGGCCAAAGTAGAAAGGTCACAATGAATGCCATTGCTAACATTGGGGTTAACAGCATATTTTATGCACTGTATTAGGTTTGCGATGTTGTCGAAAAAGATTGTATGCCGGACGAGGTTTTGAAAAAGTATCTTAGTGGTTTTGCTAAACGTATTTGATTCGGATAAAACTAACTGATTTCTGAATTGATTAATAGGGCACTTAACCGATTTAATGACAGAAATTGAAGACTCTTCACTGTGCACACTTTGGCTTTGTTCCGTACAATTAAGGTTGTGACAGTATTGTCTGGAAAGCGCGTCTGCTACCTTATTATCTTTTCCAGGCTTGTAGTGGAACGCAGGTGAAAACTCTTCTATGAAAGGTTTCCATCTTTTCATTTTTGAATTCGGATTTTTTTCCGAAATGGCAAATATGAGTGGCCGGTGATCTGTGAAAATATTTATGTTTTTTATTCCATACAAATAATGCCGTAGTCTTTTCAGTGCCCATACAATCGCAAGTAGCTCACGTTCATTAGTTGCATAGTTTTGTTCGCAAGGTGATAGTGTGCGTGAAATCATGGTGATCGGACGGCCATTTTGAGACAAAACTGCACCAAGTGCACTAGACGAGGCATCAGTTGTTAGCTCGAATGCTTGATTATAATCAGGGTATTGTAGCAGAACATCATCAGAAGCCAAAACCCGTTTTATTTTTTCAAACGCCTGGAGTGCTTCTGAGCTAAGCTCAATTTTTACACTTTTTGAACTCCGCGCACTAACGTTACCATTTTCACCCCGGAGATATGCAGTCAACGGTTTGACTATAGCAGCATAGTCCTTTACAAAGCGCCGGTAGTATCCGGATAGGCCGAGGAATGATCGTAATGCTCGAAGTGATTTTGGGGGTTCGTAATCAATAATATCATTTACCTTGTCTGGGCAGATTTTGATACCTTTTTCGGATACCAAGAAGCCCAAAAACTCTACCTCGGTTTTGAAAAACTTAGATTTTTCTGGCGATACTCTCATCCCCGCCTTTTCAAGTTTTCCCAAAACAGCATCGATGTCTTTTAAATGAGACTCTTCGTCGGAAGAATAAGTGATTATGTCGTCGACATAAACGTGACAAACTTTCCTATACCCTCTCGTAGGACGTCATCTATTGCCCTTTGAAATATGATAGTTGCGTTTCTTAAGCCAAAAGGTAACCGAAAGAATTCATTCTTGCCATTATTTACGCTAAACGCCGTTTTTTGCATTTCTTTTTCGCACATGAGAATTTGGTGAAACCCTGACTTAAGATCCAAGGTAGTGAAGTATTTAGATTTTCCTAAATTGGAGAGAATTAGTGTTGTGTCCGGGATGGGGTATCGATCGGGGATAGTTTTCTCATTGATCTTCCTGAAGTCTATCACCATCCGCAACTTCGGCTTACCATACTCATCGAGCCCTTTTTTGGATACCACATGGACTGGTGAGTTGTAGGGCGAACATGATTTCCTAATGATACCATCCTTGAGAAGGGTTTCAATTTCCTTGTTAATGAAGGGAGCGACTGAAATAGGGTAGGGATAACTTTTACTATATATCGGTTCTTTGGTAATTGTGCGGATTCTGCCCTTCACAGAGGTGTTGTATGGCGACGCCCTATCTGGGTCAGCAAAGGCGTTTACGTTTTTATTTATTATATGACGAAATTTAGATTGAAAATCAAATGGGACTGAGTCTGTTTCTAGTGTTATTGAATTGATCTGTTCACTTGAGAGATATTGTAATTTAACCTTACCGTTACGATAAAGTAAATACCCTCTGTCAATGATGATTTTTGCATTGATTTTCCGAAGAAAGTCATACCCTATAATACCGTCAAACATGTTTAAATTTGAAAGTAAATAAAATGTTGAGGTATGGTCTAATATATTAAATAAGCATTTTTTATCAATGATATTCGTACCATTAATCGAACTTAAACGAAACGGCTTTTCTAACAGTTTAACACCTTGAAGAAATGGAGAATTCTTGATATAATTTTTTGATGTACCCGTGTCAATTAAAATACGGAGCTCCTGACCGTTTCTAGCTGTCTTAGTAATATACGGCAGGAGCGAATTTAGTTTAAAAAATTTATAACGTCATCGTGATCTGCAATGGCATCTCCCTCCTCACGAATAATACAATCACTATGTTGGTTATAATCACTATAGTAGTAGTCCCTACACTCGACACCTTCCTAAGTTTCAGTCTCACATATCGTGTTGGGGTTAGTTAAATCTGGCATAAAGTTAATCCTCGATTGCTCTCGAGCTCGTTTATGCGTGAATTGCTGGTTAGAATTGGAAATGTGCGGCTTAGGGGTGTAGGTAAATATGTTAGGCTTAGAAAAATTGTTGTTGTGTTGCTGCTGTGACAAATAAGGATTGGTGGTGTGCTGTCTATAAAAAGATGAACCGTTGTCAACCTCCATTGGGGTGTAACCCATTGCAAATGCTTGTGCAAAGTTATAACGCATATGACTCATTTTAAGTTCTTGTGCGACTGCGAGAGCGGATGGAAGATCTTTCGGCCTTGCCGAGAAAAGTATGTCGCACATTGGTCGACGGAGACCAGATATAAAGACGCGCAATGCATTGTCCCTGGCACGATCATTCAGAGCTTCTACAACATCATTATTGCCACTATGAGTCATAATTTGTTTATTAATTACACAGTGTGACAAAAAAAAACCAAATTAAATATACTTTTATGGAGACCTAGCACAACTTGTGGCTATAGAAAAACTAAAGAAAATGGTATAGGAGAAATTTCCAATACACCCCCAAAATCTCAATAAAACCGTTTTTCAGTAGGTTGATGTGAAGAATAACTCCTAACTTCGCCAATTTTCATCCGATTTCGAATTTGCTTTTTTAGTTCGAAAGAACAAAAACAAGCCTTTTTGACAGTGTGTTGACATTTTTTCTGAAATGACAACTGACGAGACTGTAGACGGAAGTATTTGGAATTTTTATATTTTTTCTCTATTTTTTCAACTTTGACATAATTTTTACTATATTATCCGATATTGAGGATTTTTTTTAGTACACTACTGTTATAGTAAATTTAATTTTGCGTCGAATGAGCTATATTTGACTGTAATTGAATTAAAATTAATAGAGTTGTGTGGGTTTTAAGATTTTTTCTTTTTTTTTTACTACGAGATTTGGTATGCGTTTCGAAGCATGAAAATGATAAGAAGTGTCATTGTAAACACATAATATTTATTGGAGTATTGTGCAGTGCAGCACTGTACGGTATGGTACGGTGCGGTACGGTGCAGTACACAACGGAACTGGTTCCATACTTAAAAATGCATTGGAAACGGCCCTTTGGAGTTTAGTATGGGACGGTACATTTGTCATTCTCTTCATCAGTTTTGAATACTTCTCTGTAAGAAATTCGATCATCATCATTCATCTTAAGTCGTCATCAACTAAATTCCATTGTTTAAATCGAGAAGCGAGCGTTCAGATTGCCTTCCCGATAGAAGTAAATCACGAGAAAGATCCTGAAAATCTGAATTTGATACAATGTGTCGGTCTGAAGACTTAGACCCAGACGGAAAGTACTCTTCATTATCAGGTTTATTGTTATAAGTTTGATCATCATCAGCAATGAGTTGAACTTCCTTCAGTTCATGACCTGCAGTTGAGTCAATCATATCATTCAAGACTACGGGGTTCTTAACAGTTGCAACATCAGCATACTTTACGTGATTTCGAGTTTTGTAATGATGACCGTTTACGTCCGTTTTATAAAAATAACAATCATCTGGTTTATGATAAGGCTGATGATGCCACATCATCCGAAAATATTGAGAAATTCGACTTTTCTCGCAACGTCTTGATTTATATCTCTTGAATTTCAATGAAACAAACAATAAAACTTTGACGTTTTAATAAGGTTGAATTATAATAACAAACTTCTTTTGTTAATCAATGTACAGTGTGAACTTAGGTACACTTGGGAGCTTCTTCATATTTCCATTGAAAAAAAAGTGTGCTATAATATGTCAGATATTTTCGTAAGTTCTAACCAGTTCTGTTATATGCAGTACAGTGTACTCTTATGTATACATATACACTCCAATAAATATTACGTATCTATAATAACGCATCAAAACACGTCCTTATTCCCATTTAGCGTAAGCTATACCTACATACTAAATTAGTAAAAAAAAAATAAAATCTTAAAACTCACACAACTCTATTAATTTTAATTCAATTACAGTCAAATATAGCTCATTTGACGCAAAATTAAATTTACTATAACAATGGGTACTGAAAAAAATCCTCAATATCCGATAATATCGTAAAAATTATGTCAAAGTTGAAAAAATAGAGAAGAAATATAAAAATTCCAAATACTTCCGTCTACAGTCTCGTCAGTTGTCATTTCAGAAAAAATGTCAACACACTGTCAAAAAGGCTTGTTTTTGTTCTTTCGAACTAAAAAAGCAAATTCGAAATCGGATGAAAATTGGCGAAGTTAGGAGTTATTCTTCACATCAACCTACTGAAAAACGGTTTTATTGAGATTTTGGGGGTGTATTGGAAATTTCTCCTATACCATTTTCTTTAGTTTTTCTATAGCCACAAGTTGTGCTAGGTCTCCATAAAAGTATATTTTCACTGTCGCACAGTGTTATTAACGATAATTGCCTATCCACCTTGTCGTAGTACTCTGCAATTGACAAGTTATTTTGTCTCAAAATACTAAGCTCGTTTTCCAATACGTATAATTTCCTTTTATCAGCATAGGTTTGATCGAGCCTGGAAATTATCGCCTTATAGTTTAAAACGGTATTAAATGATGCGAGAGTAGTGTTGGCAGAATCAACAATCTTATTCCTAAAAATCCCCATGGCTACATAACACCTCTCCGACCCCTCTTTGTAATAATTCATAGCGAATTCTGCGGCACTTCGTCATGCCGGGTACGTGGAAGACTCACCTTTAAACTCGGGTAGAGATTTAATTAAGTCTAAACTGGCATTATTTTGTTCAATTGGGTTTATGGATACTGGTAAGAAAAGCTCGACACTGGCTGGTTCCAGCCGACTAACGGCTAAAGTTAGACGTCGTATCTGCTCTCCTAGCTCCTGTTTGGTACGTTCATTAGACGTATTGACAATGTCTAACACCTCTTATCTATTAGCAAACATTTTTGCTTATAAATTCACCCTTCGACGAAAGACTTGATTCACAACTTGACACAATTTATTTTATTTGAATTGGTTATTGTATGTACTAACGATATCCCAACCTCCTGGATTTGACAGTCATGAGAGCACAAAAAATAAAGTTTGTATAAAAAATAATATATTCTCGCAGATTTTGAGGCAAAGAGCCTCCACAAAAAAAAAAAAAAATGTATACGTAAAGAAAAATGTATAAATATGAAAAATTTCACAAAAACAGTTTCTTAAATTCGGGCCTTGATTGGCCCAGTTAATGTCAAATCTCACTATTAATTAACACACATATGTACGTATCTTTATATAAAGTACTAGCAAACCCGACCCGCTTCGCTGGGCAAAGACACGGTGGGTCCACGTTTTGGCATATATTTCGAGACCCTAGTCATCAATAGGTATGAAAATTACCCCACGTTAAAGCACTTATCGACAGCTTTCATTTGATGCCCATATTGCACATCCACAACCAAAGGTTACCCGGGCCCACGTTTTGACCTATATCTCGAGACCCCAGTCACGGAGCGGCATGAGAAATACTCTGTACTAAAGCATTCACCAATAGCTTCCAATTGCTATCCATATTGTACAAACACATTCTAGGGTCCACGTGTTGGTCTCTATCTCGGGACCCTAGTCACGGAGCGGCATGAAAAATACTCTGAACTAAAGCATTCACCAACAGCTTCCATTTGATACCCATATTGTATATACACATCCGAAGGTTACCCGGGCCCACATTTTGACCTATATCTCGAGACCCCAGTCACGGAGCGGCATGAGAAATACTCTGTACTAAAGCATTCACCAACAGCTTCCAATTGATATCCATATTGTACAAACACATTCTAAGGTCCACGTGTTGGTCTCTATCTCGGGACCCTAGTCACGGAGCAGCATGAAAAATACTCTGAACTAAAGCATTCACCAACAGCTTCCATTTGATACCCATAGTGTATATACACATCCGAAGGTTACCCGGGCCCACGTTTTGACCTATATCTTGAGACCCCAGTCACGGAGCGGCATGAGAAATACTCTGTACTAAAGCATTCACCAACAGCTTCCAATTGATATCCATATTGTACAAACACATTATAGGGTCCACGTGTTGGTCTCTATCTCGGGACCCTAGTCACGGAGCGGAATGAAAAATACTCTGAACTAAAGCATTCACCAACAGCTTCCATTTGATACCCATATTGTATATACACATCCAAAGGTTACCCGGGCCCACATTTTGACCTATATCTCGAGACCCCAGTCACGGAGCGGCATGAGAAATACTCTGTACTAAAGCATTCACCAATAGCTTCCAATTGCTATCCATATTGTACAAACACATTCTAGGGTCCACGTGTTGGTCTCTATCTCGGGACCCTAGTCACGGAGCGGCATGAAAAATACTCTGAACTAAAGCATTCACCAACAGCTTCCAGTTGCTACCCATATTGTACAAACACATCCTAGGGTTACCCGGGTTCACGTTTTGGCCTATTTCTCGAGACCCTGGTATCCGATTCTTAAAATTTTAAAATACAAACCAACTACTGAATAGTCCAAACAAAGCCTAAAAATTTGGTTTGGATAGGTGAGCCCGTTCGCGAGTTTTAAGCGAATATAGGGACAGATTTTCACATTTATATACATATATAGATTGTCCAAACATATTCTAGGGTCCACGTTTTGGTCTCTATCTCGAGACCCTAGTCACGGAGCGGATGGACATACTCTGAACTAAAGCATTCACCAACAGCTTCCATTTGATACCCATATTGTACATACACATCCCCAGGTTACCCGGGTCCACGTTTTGACTTATATCTCGAGACCGTATCTACCAATAGGTATCCAAACTATACGGAAACCATCTTCAATACCTCCTTAACAATGTGTGTAAGTTTGGTTTAATTCGGTGCAAAGACACGGCGGGTCCACGTTTTGGCATATATTTCGAGACCCTAGTCATCAATAGGTATGAAAATTAACCCGTATTAAAGCACTTTACCACAGCTTCCATTTGATACCCATATTGTACATACACAACCAAAGGTTACCCGGGTCCACGTTTTGACCATTTTCCCGGCAATTATTCGAATTTTTCTCACCTTCTAAAACCTTCCCTAGACCTCCACGAATAATTCAAGACCAAGATAAGATAAATCCGTTCAGCCATTCTCGAGTTATAAGCGAACATAGGGACAGATTTTCACATTTATATATATAGATTTAAAGAAGTTTTACTGCTAAAAGGTATCGAACTATCGCATTTGATAACAATTAAGTGAAAAAGTTCGAATGACTTTAAGCACTTTTTTACCTTTCTATAATTTATTTTTATTTTTCATTCAATGCAGTAAATAGAAATCTAAATTAAATTTTGGGGCATCAAAAAAAAAAAAAAAAAATCTTGTGGCAGTTTTCGAACATGTGCTGTTTTTAATTTTTATAAATTACTTTTAATGCACACAACACATAAAATTCAATATGTTTAAGTTCCACATAACCAATATTTGAAATAACACTTACATAAATAATTTCGTCGTTAAATCAATATATTAATAATGGTGTAAATCAGCTCCTCAGGGTTTCTATGGTCCTCTTCTTTTCGGGAAGCCCCACGTTGGGCGCCAAATAATATTCACTGCCTTGATTTTTCAAAAGACTTTATTCAAACAATACTACGTATTTCGACTGAACTTCTCACAAGTGCTCTTGTCCAAACTCGTGCAATGAATGCTCTAATTTTTTACTATCAGCAGCGCTTTGGTTTTTCCCATACCTGTTTGTCCATCTTCCCGTTCCATTTTTTTGTGTAGCAACAATTCATTTCCCTCGATACTTGTTTGGTCGCTTTGCATTGCAGTTAGCCTGTACTTATTGATACCATTGTTTTTTTTTTAGCATAAGGTGACAATTCCGTTGTAGTAAACAATGCTTTTGCACACGGTGCCAATATCATTATCATAATTATGTGCATTTTATATCCCAGCATCATCTTGGTTTACAATGCAACCCAGTAGTGGCGTACTGGAGGGGAAAATGAACTTGTGGATCATTGTCATTGTTAACTTGTACAGTGCCCGCTGCCGCATTTTTGGCTATGCTGTCAATGCTTGTACATATATGTATTGCCTTTTGGTACTGTTGTTTCATAATCATGCCCATCGATTTCTTCTTTTTCGGCTGATACCCAGTAGGACGCCTCCAACGCTACTTTAGAAATGGAAGCTATAACTAGGGGTGTATTCTTCTTAGTACTTTCCCGTGCTTTAGTTGTAGCTGGAGTTGCTTGCGATTCAGGCTTACTATGTCTGGAAGTATCCCGGACGCTAATAGATAGAGGTCTCTTGACTGGAAGCCAAAAGTTAATGTTTGTCCGAGTCGATGGCGCACTCCCCGATATATCTCTACTCTTGTGTCCGTTGCCATAGCTGCCGTCAACTGTTTTGGGTTTTTTTTTTGCCTCCTTTATTAATTACACCAGTCGTATGACACTAAGTAATTCTTTCTACAGCTTGGATTTCATAACATTAATCATTATCAATATTGGATTTTGGTTAAGTTTTTGTGTGAGTTTACAAGTGTAGGAGCATAGCTTTAAATTTGTCTAGTAATCAGCAGAGTTGGGGTTGGTCGTTTGAGCCGCCTGGAGTTTGCCCTTTCTGCTGATGGAAGTTGTCGCATGTCAATATTTGTATGGTTCATTAAAAGGAAAATATGATTTATGCTGCGTTTGCGGATGATTTCTGCTACTGTATCAATGTTGAGGTTGCGATTAATATCTTCGTTTGGGACGTACCAAGGTGCATTGGTTATATAATGTCAATGTTATTTTTACTTGCAGTCCCCCAGTTTATATGCCGTATGCCCAGATTGGCACAATCACAGTTTTGTATATCAGCAATGACAGTTTCGAGCGCCTGCCAAGTAGCCAGTATAGTTGTCGGAATCTTTTTTTTACCTCATTCCTTTTCAACGTGATATGTTCTTTCCAGAGAAGTTTGGAGTCAATAGTCATTCCAAGGTATCTTGCTTTAATGTCTATCAGGATTTGCGAATTGTTTATTGTCAGATTCTTGTGTCCTACTTTCTTATTAGAATAAACTACATAAATTGTTTTGCCACCATTGATTTGTTTTCTAAGTTGCCAATAGGACGGTGTTATTTGCAAAAGTTGCTATCATGTCGATACTTGCAGGCAAGGGAATATCAGCTGTGTACAGCACATATAGTACCGGCCTTAGTACACTGCCCTGAGGTACACCGGCTTCCATGAGTTGAATGTGAGAGTATTTGTCTCTATATTTCACATAAAAGTATCTGTTTGCTAAATAGCATGTGCAACGCATGTATTTCTTTTATCAATTTCTGATAATATTTTATTTGTTACTCTATATACCTGTTCTATTGTTGAATGTTTTCTACGAAATCGGAATTGGTGTTAAGGAAATAAGTTTAGCGCCTGTAGTATGAAGTCAAGGCGGTCGAGTATAAGCTTCTCAAAAAGTTTGAATAATGATGGTAATAAACTAATTGGTCTGTATGAAGAAGCTTCAGAGGCGTTTTTATTAGGTTTGGGTATTGCGATGATTTCAGCAACCTTCCAAGGCAGTGGAAAATACTTCATTCGTAATGCTGAGCTAAATATATTTCTTAAGTAGAGAGTGGCTTTGTCAGGGAATTCCTTTAGAATCCTTCCTTTGACTAAGTCATATCCTGGGGATTTATTTACTTAATTTTTTGTCGCAATTGCTATTCGTATATCCTTCGAAGTTATTTTCTTGTTTGGTACATATATTTATGTTATTTGCGAGGTGAGCATGAAATTCAGAGTTATCAATGGCTTGGTTACTATGTTGATTTGTATTTTTGCTTTTTCTTTTGGTGTTTTCGCCCAAGAATTTGTCCTTTTCCGTAGAGGGGGTTGGTGCATAACTGCGTTGTCGATATTTTTGTGCAGGCCTTCCATAGTGTATAGTTTGTAGCTCTAGTAGCTCCCAGTGATGCGATATATTTTTCAAATTTTTCGTCCTTGTCCACTTTTAATATATCTATAATTTCTTTTGTTGCTATATCACTGGTTTACAGCCAAAATGCACCACAGACGCCGTTATGAAATTCCTATGTAAAATCACCGTCTGATTCCGAAAATCAAGGTTATTTTTTATTCTATGTTAACGTTTTTGAGATATTTACGAATTACCGTTATTTAAAAAAAAAAAATTCGGCCCACTTAATCATATATATCTCGAAAACGAATTGAGCGATTCCAAAACCGTTTAAAGCTTTTAAAAGGTAATGAAATTTGCTATAAACTGTGTGTAAAACACTTTTTGCGAGGCCCTGCAGATTCAAAGATAACGAACTATCATAACGGATCTTTTATTTTTTTTTGTAAAAATATAACAAGTATACACTAGTTTACACCAAAAATGGTCCTCAATCAAACCAAACATTACTTTTTTTTCAAATAACGGTTTCGGAGATATTCCCAAACATCTAGTTTTTTGGGCAAGTTATTACCTGCAATCTCGAAAACAGTGCGCGCCATTTCTTCGAAGTGCATAAATTTCGAAAGGCACACATATAACCTATATGGCAACATATAATTCGTGTCAATGGAAGTCGTAGTTTTCGCAAAACAGCTCTTGACAGTAAAAAAAAGGCTTTTTTACGTTTTTTACTAAATTATCAAAGTTTATTAACTTTTTTCTGGAACAAAATTTTTTTTTATATCGACATAAGATAGATGAAAGACAATTTTGTCACCTACATTTTAAGCCTAAGTTTGTCTGAATCGACGAAAAATTGTAGAAGTTATCACTCATAAAGTCAACACGTGTGATTTTGCAGCTTTTGACTTGGCTATGTTTGAGGTCGAAAATACGCTTTTACTCTCAAACTTCTTCTTTTATGTTGCACGGAATCTTCACGAAGTCGCATCCAGCATTAGTCGCTTATCATTCCTTGATCCCAAAAGCCCTCTTTACGCTTTTCAATCGTAGCAATATCTTGATGAAATCGCTCGCCTTGTTAATCACTTTCAGCCCCCAAATTCGGAGGAAAAAAATCCAAATGACTGTGAAGTAGGTGCATTTTTAACGACATGCGAGCACCTGTTAACAAAAACAAAGTTAATTGTAAATTTTCCAATAATTTTCCAATCAATTTATATGATAAATAAATTTTGGAGTATATACGTTTTACAACACTAACCAATAGTTTTAAAGTATTTCATCATTTTATGAATCAATTGACGGTCGATAAGAATTGTTTTTTTAAATGCTCATTAAAATGGGTTCATTTTTGACTAAATTATGAGCATTTAAAAAAAAATTTCTTATACAATATAATTAAAAAAAAATCGATTTCGAACCGGAAAACGAAATTGCCGATAAATCTTGAAAAAAATTTTTTTCAGGCGAACAAAAAAATACGTGTCTCATTATTTTGACCAGAGAGCAACATATTTGAGTTACATCGAATTCTACTTTTTTTAAATGCTCATAACTTAGTAAAAAATTAACCCATTTTAATGATTCTGGGTTCAAAATAATCGTCTTTACCTGCATGAGCGATTTCATGTAGAAACAATTGCAGAAAAGTAGTTGAAGATTTTTTATTTTGCAAAAAACAAAAAGTGCGAAATAGGTTTTTTACTAAAAAATTCATTACTCAAAACAACTAATTTTAGCTACTGGGCATTCAGCTCAATTGAAGTTTGAGGTGTTCTCTTGATTTGGAAAAAGTTAAAAAAAAAAATACACTTTTTGAAATATTGAATTTCGAAAAAATTTCGAATCTTTTTTGTTTTTGCAAAGCGCTTGTGTAAGTAATGGCGATCATTTTGAACCCAAAATAATTAAAATCGGTTCATTTTTGACTAAGTTATAAGTATTAAAAAAAAAAATTTTCTTATATAATTAAAAAAAATCGATTTTGAGCCGAAAAACAAAATTGCCGATAAATCTTGAAAAAATTTTTTTTCGGGCGAACAAAAAAATAGGTGCCTCAATATTTTGACCAGAGAGCAACATATTTGAGTTACGTCGAAATCGAAGAACATGGCCCGAATAGCCCGGTCGAATTGAAATGGAAAGCATCTTTCACAAAATTCTTCATTAGCCCTCTGTCGTCGTGCACAAATTTATACTTGCAGAAATATGGCGCCACCGAAAAATATACACAGACGTACAAGGGTCATACCTAGCTCTTATTTAGCTGGAATTGGTAGAATGAGCAATTACGTTATAACTTCTACAATTTTTCGTCGATTCAGACAAACTTAGGCTTAAAATGAAGGTGACGAAATTGTCTTTCAGAAAACCTATCCTATGTCGATATAAAAAGAGTTGTTGTTCCAGAAAAAAGTTAATAAATTTAAAAAAGTTGATAATTTAATAAAAAACGTCAAAAGTGCCTTTTTTTTAATTTTCAACAGCTGTTTTGCTAAAAGTACTACTTCCATTGACACGAATTATATATTGCCACATAGGTTATATGTGTGCCTTTCGAAATTTATGCACTTCAAAGAAATGGCGCGCACTGTTTTCGAGATTGCAGGTAATAACTGCACTATTGCCCAAAAAACTAGATGTTTGGGAATATCTCGGAAACCGTTCTTTGAAAAAAAATAAAAGTTATTTTTGGTTTCAGCGACTTCAAATTAGTCTAAAAAACGCGTTTTGGTCGAGGACCATTTTTGAAAGTGAAAGTTCGTAAACTAGTGTTATAGGTGTGGTAGTTGTTTTTGCATACACTATACTGTCATTGAAGTATGCGATTGCGGAGTCTATTTCTTTTTCGCTCTTTAGGGGGACTTTAATGTTAAGGCTTTGCTCCATAATTTCACGAAAATAGTTCAATTCGTATAATTATTGTAAAATTTATGTGTCTTGTAGTTTAGGATAGGACTGCTGTCATAGCTTACTAATATTGGAGAATGGTCAGATGAGAAGTCAAAGCTTGGAGTTATTTCCAGTTGCTCACTTTTAATATCTTTCGTAATGTAAAAGTCAATTAAATCAGTCGCTTCCGCATATCAGTTGGCCAATAAGTTCGTTCTCCAGAGCTTAAAAGTTACTTTTATTTTCTATTATTGCATCGTAAAGATTTTTTCCTTTCGTGTTCGTTATTCTGGATCCCCATAAAATATTCTTTGCATTGAAATCTCCGCCTACAATAACAGGGCCTTCAAGAGTTTTAAGAAAGTCGAAGTATAGTGTCTTAGAATTTTTATGTTTAGGAGGGCAGTATATGGCAGAAAGGGTTAAATGTCCACTAATTTCTTTGTTTATAATTACTGCCGTTACACCATGTGCCTCAGGGTAATTGGTGTGATAAATAGTATAGTTAGGAATGTTTAAATAATGTCTATCTGTGACATGCGTTTCAGATATTAGAGCTGTGTCTATGTTATTGTTATTCAGGAATGTTTTGAGTTCCAGTGCATGTTGGCTTAAGCCATTAGCGTTCCACAGGACAATTCTTAATTTATCTTGTTTGTTCATTAAATTTAGCAAAAAGTAGCGTGATCATGTTTGTCATTGCAGACATTTGTGAGATTAATTGTTTCATCATATCATTCAACTCTGAAATTTCTTTGTTTTCCATTGAAGTTGCTCCAATAGATTGAGCATCATTTTTAGTGTTTATGGCTGTTACTTGGGCATAAGATAAATTTGGTGTTGTAGTACTGTGTTGGGTTGTCACATTGTCCAGTATAGTCTGTGAAGCAACTTTTTCTTCTGTTTGTAATTGTGGTGGGATTTTTGTGTCTGAGACTTAGAAATTGCAGTATTTTTAATGATTTATAAATCATACAGCCCTTGTAATTGGCTGTGTGGTTTTTACCACATACAGCACATTTTATTTCGTTAATGTCCTTTACTGGATATTCTATGGTTTTATGACTTCCAGCACATTTGACACACACAGGTGTTTAAAAAAAAAAATTTTGTGTGACCGTATTTTTGGCAGTTTGTGCATTGAGGCAAAGTGCGTTTTTGATGTTGAGGCTCAAATTTAATTTTGTAATTAGTAGATGTGTAATAGTGTATACATCTTTGTGGTTGGGATTGGTTTTTAATTCAAGTATAAACAGTGGCAAAGCTGCTTTGGTAGTAGCGTGTAATATGTACGTGTATTATGAATATTTGTAACCTCATGTCAAAGTTCACCTCATTCTTTTACACTTTCATCTTTATCTGTGGAGTTGTGCAAGTTCCTCAGTATCACTTTAAGTCATCTTTGTTCTTTGGGCTTATATATATGTATAATACTGAGTATTTTTTTTTTCTTTTACTAATTTGGAGATTTGTGTATAGTGGTATGATTCTTTGGGTTGAATTTTTCCTTCATTGTTTTGCAGGACTTTCAGTTCAAAAACGCAATTTGGAAGTTTGTTTGGGGCATCGGTTAAATATCTACATAATGTATTCAACATTCTGTACAAATATAGGTGGTGGTTTTGGAGTTCTAGATTTTTGCTGCTCATTAGTGTTGTTTGTCCCACTGTTTTGTGTTACTTTTTCTTTTTCGTCATCAAGAGAGAGTACATCAAATCTGATTGATGTCAGAGTATGCGAAATTGATTTGTTATTTGTTGGTTTAATTAACCAGTAGGTTGTAATTGTTTTTTGGTTTGCTATTGTTTTATGTTTTTGGTTGGTTTTGTTGTTTCTGTATTCTTATCTGGAGAATTACTTGTTCTCTTTGGAAGAGGAAGTTCTTTGTTGTTCTCACCTGCTTTTGCCTGCATAGCTATGTTTGGGCATGTAGACATGATTGGCGAGTATGAGAAAATGGAAAGGTTTGTAGTAGCGGCTCTGCTTGTTGATGCTGATGTTGTAACTGTTGTGATTGTTGTCGCGCTTGTGAGAGCTACCAGACCAGTGGTGTGATGAGAAATGCTGATTAGCTCAATTGGAGATTGGCAATGCTCATTCCATGAGAGAGGAGTTGTGGGTATAGAGTTAACGGCGGTTGCGAGGGGAGGTTGTATAGCTGATGACTTACTCTTAATTTCAACTGTCGAGAATGGAACATTCTAGCTGGAGTTAGCACTTGTTAGTTGCTTTTGTGCTGGTGAGCGGAGCCTATCTTTGGGAGGAAAGCGCCCCACAGGCATTTTAATTGGTAAAAAGTTGTTTGTATTATTTTTATGTTTTTATTTTG
The DNA here is from genome assembly GCA_037575425.1 of Anastrepha fraterculus. NCBI lineage: Eukaryota > Metazoa > Arthropoda > Insecta > Diptera > Tephritidae > Anastrepha > Anastrepha fraterculus. Next base: position 1,865,140 of record JAYXIM010019672.1, read on the forward strand.
TTTGTATTTATATTTGCAAAACAAAAGTTGGGCTGAGATAGCACAAGATGTATTGTGTTGCAGTATTAAAGCGTCTATATCGCTGTGTGTTTTTATATATTATACGATTGGTAGATTCACTACGAAACTTTCACAAAGCAAGAACTAATGAAAGCACGTCTGTTCAATCGAAAAGTTTAACTTAACGTTGGTTGGTTTTTTGTTTTTTTTGTATCATTAATTTTTAGGACCCATAAATTTACTCGGAAGGGGTTCGTCACTCGTTCGCAGAGCCGGCTTGCGGAGAGAAGGCACTTAGTACAACCAACATCATATTGCCAAATAACCATTGAATTACTACTTTAATTGTGTGCGAGGCTTACGAGCGCTTCGATCACCAGATACATAAGTCTGTTATAAATAATATGCGTGGGCTGGGAGCACTACCCGGAGAGAGGCTTGCTGCTTTCGAAAGGCCTTTTACGACTACTAGTCATATAGCTCGGGCACACGCTCATGCATTTGCTGTCCAGCAGCTTATACGAGGGGTGCCTTTTATATTTGGGGATTTGGCAACCCTGGTGTTGCAAGCTGGCAACTGACAGCTGTATCGCAAAGTTTGACATTTTTTGGCTTTTACGTACTCAGAACGTTTCGAAATACCAGCGATATTTGTGTTGTTTACAGTAACTTAAAAGATTCATCTCGGTCCAAAAATGGAATTAAATCGTGAACATTTTCGTGCGATTATTTTTTACAACTTTCGACGTGGATTAACTCAGCAACATTGCATTTTTTCATTTTTTGGCGATGAAGCTCCATCAAGGACCAGTGTTTATCGATGGTATGGTGAATTCAATCGTGGTCGTAGTTCACTCCAAGACGAATTCCGTGAAGGTCGTCCAAAATCAGTAGTTGTTCCGAAAACCATTGATGCTGTGCGCGAACTGATTTTGCAAGATCGTCATGTGATCTATCGTGAGATTGAGACAATCTTAGGCATTAGTGGGACCAGCATACATTCAATATTGCATAAACATTTGACTGTCAAAAAAATGTGTTCGCGTTGGATCCCACTCAATTTGTCAATCGCTCAAAAAAAGGCTTGTGTCGATTGGTCGAAGGAAATGCTCAAAAAATACGATCGCGGGGCTTTGAAACACGTCTATGACATCGTGATAGGTGATGAATCATGGATTTACGCGTATGAGCCCGAAAGTAAAGAGCAGTCGACTGTATGGGTGTTTCAAGATGAACCAAATCCAACAAAAGTTGTTCGCGCACGAAGCACTTCCAAGCATATGGTCGCCTGTTTTTTCGGAAAAACTGGACATGTCGCCACTGTGCCACTAGAACAACGCATAACAGTATATTCTGAGTGGTATACAACCATTTGTTTGCCAGTTGTCTTCCAAGAAATTAGGAAAACCAATCGCCAAAGACGGATCACTCTTCACCAGGACAATGCGAGCTCTCACACATCGGCTCAAACAACTGCATTTTTGAGCACCCAAAACATCGAATTAATGGGTCATCCGCCGTATAGTCCTGACTTGGCACCGAATGACTTCTTTTTATTCCCGTACGTAAAAAACAAACTGAGAGGTCAACGTTTTTCGACACCTGAAGAAGCGGTTGCGGCTTTCAGAATACATGTTTTGGAGGTACCTCATTCAGAGTGGCAAAAGTGCTTTGACAATTGGTTCAAACGCATGGAAAAATGTATAGATCTTCATGGAGAATATTTTGAAAAACAATAAAGTGATTTTCGATGATTAAAATTTGTTTTTGTTCTCTAATCCCGACATATAAAAGGCACCCCTCGTATGTGTGCGTGTCGAGTGCATGACGCCCATATCTAAAATTTTTAATTTTCATCACCGGCAAAAGCCGACAACAAGTATGTGTGACACGAAACAAGTACGTATGTCATCCGACACGAACACATATAAGCTGCTGGACAGCAAATACATGAGCGTGAGCCGGAGCTAATAGTTAGAATAGGACGTAAAAACTGATGGAGAGTATTGTTTAGATGTTTGGGCGGTACTCATCAACATTGCAAACAGTTTATATAGAAGTTCCTGTATACTGTAAACAAAACTTAGTTTCACGTCTCGGATATCCCAGATTAATTTTCTTTGACAGCGGTACCAATGTCAAAACATCCGAAAAAATAATTTCGTTCAAAAAATATAAGGATATAATGCAACTAAGAGCTCCTCATATGAGGACATGGCTAGTGAGAAAAAAATCGGTTTTTGGGATATTTCTTTCCACAAGATTAAGCGATGAGGTTCTCCTCACTCACTCCAAATCACCATTTACATATTTCGATCAACACATGGCTACAAACCACTGACATTCACAGCATGCGGCGGCGTTGGTGTTTGACTTAACATATCACTGACTGCTTTTGGCACCGATAGGTCAAGGAATATGAATTGATCCTCTCACAGTGTAGTAAGTGAATCAAGGAAATACTCTCCGTGCGTATTGGCGATATCGTGATGATCAGTCACTGATAAATCAATCAATTACGATTTGCCGGGAAACTGTTGGTCAAAAGGCAGAATCGCAGACGCCATAAAAGCCAAGAATGGACAAACGAGCACCGTATTAGTTTAAACGAAATCTAGAATACTTCAACGAACAGTGATAAATGTGCGATATTAGACAGAGGTACTGAAGACAGAGTGAACGCGGAAATAATAACTTGTTTTCGGGTAAGGGAGTGTAACCGAAAATATGTGTATGTGTGCACACCCACTTATTTGACAATCTGGGTTGATTCCTCGTCGCCTCTCTCTCTAATATATGTACATCTCTTATCTTTGTCTTAAAGCTGGAATACTACAATACAAATACGGGTAACGAATATATTGAGTATCTTGAGTTTATATGCAATGAAAACCAAAGCCAAACCCAACCAGAAAACAGCTTACATGTGTAAGCATAAAAGAAGCCATGCGGTACCATGGCTGAGGCGTTTATAAAAATCGCAGGAAGTCTGATATTCTTGTCCAACTAACTCCTGAGATCTCAATGCCATGGGTCATGATGCTACCGAAATTAGCAAGACCGAACTGGGCAATAAAAATACTTGAGAAGGGTTATGCGTTTGGTAAGAATACAATTATATTTCAAATGGAAGTCTGTGCAATAGATATATGCGTTCACTATAACTTTGAAAACAACTATACCAACAGAAGCATAGCCGGTGAGCAATCAAGGCTCTCAACTCTGTCCAGTTTGCTCCAAAACAGGTGCTGAAATGTCTTGCTAAGCTGAACATCCGTGGATTTCAGGATACATAGAAATCACTGGGGGGAAAAGACAGACAATTAAGCTAGGAAAGGGACAGCCTCCCCATTTACAGAACCAGAGCCATTTTGTGGCCTAGGGTAGGTTCTCTCTCTTATTTAGGAAGTAGAGGAAAGACAAAGAAGGTCATACTGGGATAATCTATTTATCGCAATCAAAATCAATGATAGGTAGCTTTACGAAGGATTTTATAACCGTCACAGGAATTTTAACAGGGCAGTGTAGATTGAATCAATATCTTACTAACTTCGAAGCATAATTCAAAGCGTTTTTGCAGCGAGTGAGATGGAACCGCCAGGCATGTGCTTACATTGTTTCTAGCTTAAGCAGGCAAACACCTGGATAAACATAGAGGGTCTTTCAAAAAACGCACCTAAATGTTGTTTCACAATAAAGCATATAAAAATGTAAACTACTTTTGTATGTGAAAAATAACTTCATTTATATGTCCATTAAGAGTACGTCTATAGGTAAAATCCGTCAAACTGTCAATTCATGAACCCCTAATTGTTGCGCTACAGCAACAATATTCTCAAAAACGTCCAGTTTTTGGTCTGCCAGTATTTCTCTATCCTGGACAGAAACAGTTTCTTGAAATTTTTCACTAGCCTTTGAATTTTTGACTAATTCTGGCGATTATTTCCACCGAAAAGTTACGAAATTCGCGATATGTTGTTCTCCACCATTTTCATAATAAGCTTGGATAATTTTAACGCGTTGTTATACCGCGTAAAATTGTACATCTGTCTATTTCACAAATGTCAAAGATGACATAAAAAAGGTACCGTCTAGGAGTTATTCACTACTGACATCTAGGCGTCACTTTTGAAGAACCTTTTATTTTACCCGAAAAAAAAAAATTCAATAAAATAGGACAAGTACTAGTTAAGTTATGCTCAGAAAAATTCTCAGAATCTACGAATTGTTATATTTCAGGTTTCAGTGCTATATCCCCTCTTAATAATAATACATATGATAATAAAAACTCTGGAGGAACCAATTTTGAACCAATTGTAACTAATCTTGGTTATTAAATGATTTCATGTTTGGGATGTTTGATAGAGGATAGGATATGAGAACTTTTACAGTGCCATTCTTTTTATATGGCGAGCTAATTCCCCAGCAAAACCTGCGTGACCGAAACTCTCACACAATTACACTTTTTTATTTGTTACTAACACATATGCACTCGTATTTGTTTGGAAATCGACTTTTTTTTTTTATTCTCCGACACCTTTGGCAAATGTGTAAGCAGTAAGCAAACTTTATTCATATATTTTTTCTCATTTTTGCATCAATAGAAATAGAACAAAAGAAAACAACAAGTGGCTGTCAAAGCAATAAGTCAAAAAGATATCTTTTCTCTCTCTTTGATATCAAAGTAGGCCGAGAATCAAATTGTCAACCTTTGGCAAATGTGTAAGCAGTAAGCAAAGTTCATTCAAATACTTTTACTCATTTTACTCAATCAAAGTAAATAAGCGCCGTAGCCGAATGGGTTGGTGCGTGACTACTATTCAGAATTCACACAGAGAACGTCAGTTCGAATCTCGGTGAAAGCAAAATTAATAAAAACATTTTTCTAATAGCGGTCGCCCATCAGCAGGCAATGGCAAAACACCGAGTGTATTTCTGCCATGAAAAAATTCTCCTCATAAACATATCATAAAACAAAATAAAATAAATGTATAAAAAAATTTTTTTTTTTGTGATTCGAACCAAGGATTTTGGATCGGAAGCCCACATTGCTAGCCGCTAGGCTATCGCGCTGTGCTGCCGGCGCTGGCCTAAAAGTTATTTTGTTCGTCGCTACGTTTATATGAAACTGGCACTGGCAAACGAATCCATATGTATGAAAGGGATAAAAAATCACACGTACACAAAATTTTTGGCACGATTTTCCCAACGCTTTTAACAAAGTGATTGCAAAGGGGCGGGGCTAGTGACCGTTTACAGACCACGTGTGGCGGTCATGTGCAGGGTAACATGACCACCACTCTTCTTGCTGGGTCGTAAGTAGCTACATATGTAGAGCGAGAACTTCAAATGACGCTAAATAGCTGTGCTAGATACATACGTATTTTCTAAGCGTAAAAGTACGTTAACAAATGCAGTAATTAGCAGTAAATCCACAAAATTAATCTACCCGTTCTAATCTATGCGGTAATCTAACTGCAATCAGTTGTCAATAGTGTTTTGAAATGTTTTTGTTCATAGAAATTGCTTTGATGGAATATTTTGGAGTTTTTGGTTTGTTTAATTCTTATTAATGATATGAAGAAAAGACAAGTAGCAGAAGTGATTTAATTGCATAATTAGCTGCTAGTAATAAACAGTTGGACGAAATCCGTAAACGACATTTACTTCGAAAAATTATGGCAGCAATACGCATGCGATATTCGATATTACATTTTATAATAAGCAGGAACATGCCCAGCAAGAAGAGTGGCGGTCATGTTACCCTGCACATGACCGCCACGCGTGGTCTGTAAACGGTCACTAGCCCCGCCCCTTTGCAATCACTTTGTTAAAAGCTTTGGGAAAATCGTGCCAAAAATTTTGTGTACGTGTGATTTTTTATCCCTTTCATACATATGGATTCGTTTGCCAGTGCCAGTTTCATATAAACGTAGCGACGAACAAAATAACTTTTAGGCCAGCGCCGGCAGCACAGCGCGATAGCCTAGCGGCTAGCAATGTGGGCTTCCGATCCAAAATCCTTGGTTCGAATCACAAAAAAAAAAATTTTTTTATACATTTATTTTATTTTGTTTTATGATATGTTTATGAGGAGAATTTTTTTATGGCAGAAATACACTCGGTGTTTTGCCATTGCCTGCTGATGGGCGACCGCTATTAGAAAAATGTTTTTATTAATTTTGCTTTCACCGAGATTCGAACTGACGTTCTCTGTGTGAATTCTGAATAGTAGTCACGCACCAACCCATTCGGCTACGGCGCTTATTTACTTTGATTGATGCAAAAATGAGTAAAAGTATTTGAATGAACTTTGCTTACTGCTTACACATTTGCCAAAGGTTGACAATTTGATTCTCGGCCAACTTTGATATCAAAAAGAGAGAAAAGATATCTGTTTGACTTATTGCTTTGACAGCCACTTATCGTTTTCTTTTGTTCTATTTCTATTGATGCAAAAATGAGAAAAAATATATGAATAAAGTTTGCTTACTGCTTACACATTTGCCAAAGGGGACGGAGAATAAAAAAAAAGTCGATTTCCAAACAAATACGAGTGCATATGTGTTAGTAACAAATAAAAAAGTGTAATTGTGTGAGAGTTTCGGTCACGCAGGTTTTGCTGGGTGCCAAATCGTCTACAGACACCCGTAAGCATTTGAGAGTATATCAGCATTTTTTTAATAGTGAATATAATGATCAACGCGTGCCCGTGTATTGTAGGTGAGGGACGGCAAGTTCTTGGAGCTAGTAATTCCTTTTAGCATAGACCAGTTTTTTAAGGAGTGATTTAGGATGAGCCGGAATTCCTTTGACTTTTAATGTAACGAAGTCACGTCCATTGCAAAAACTAATGCAACGTCAATTCGTACTTACGCTCACGCGAAAGGACTGCAGAACTATCAGTCATGCTAACAGATCATAATCTATTGATTATAGGGATTGCTAACACGGACAAATGCAGGAAGTGCAGAGAGGATGTTGAGGAGACTTTAGAACACCTTCTGTGCGTTTGTCCGGCATTATTAATAACGCGTTTAAAATGCCTGGGAGCCCTATTGCTTGAGGGTTTGGAGGACGTCCCAAAAGCGGATCTCCCTGCTCTACTTAGATTCGCCAAATGCTCTGACATCCCACATGTTGTCTACTTTCAGTATTCATAGAGGTCGGTCTCCATCTGGTATCGATAGGGACCAAAAGGTCTTTGCGTGACTTATTGCTAACCAGGCTAACCAACCTAACCTAGAGCAAAATGCATCACTTTAGACAAACGTATCTTGGTTCCTCAGTCAGTGATGCTGTAGACTATTATAGCTATAAGGGTTGATGAAAATACTGACCTTAATTTTTCATAGGTGTAGGGTTATGTATATAAATGTTGGGTCACCCGGACCCTGCAATGATTCTCAAATTTTCGTGCAGTCGTTCCTAAAGCAAATTTTTCAAAGCCCTCTTCTCAACGAGAACACGAAACCAATTTTTGGCACAAATGTCCCATTCGTTGTGCTTATTATTTCGTTTTACACAGTTTCTAAAGAAGCCTTACCCTTAAAACTCAACGTCCAGATGCAGCGAAAAGGTTTTTCATTGCCAACTTTCCAAGTATAGGAGAGTAATAGATAGTACTTTCGGTCACTTGAAACTCCGTGTGGAGTTGCGTGATCTCCCATCGGGCGCGTCCCAGGTGGTGGATAGGGAAGCCCTGACATCACACGAGTGGCCTTCCCTAATGGGGTGGGTTCAACACTCGTGTGCTGACTCAAAGTTGGCATAGAATCAGGGTGCCATCCGCGAACCAAATTGGATAGGGAGGAGTCCCGAATAAAAACCATCCTTGGTAATAGACAACACAGTGGATATTACTCCAGGTGGAATTCACACAAGTGGCAATCCACCGACTTTGGCGGCAGGGCCATGGATTCTGGAGGCTCCAACCATTATCCTAGTCTCTCAGCTCTCCGAGCGAGAGCGCATGCTGGAGGAGACGGGGGTTGCTATCGGAATCTCCTCTCCTCCAGAGTCTGAAAAACGTTTCCCTGTTTCAGACGGCCTGAGTTGTGAGGTCTCTTCGGTGGCTGCACGGTGGCTCCCAATGGTACACGCCATAAAAGCTAAGAATGGACAGACGAGGAGCGTAATAGTTTAAACGAAATCTAGAATACTTCAACGAACAGTGTTAAATGTGCGATATTAGACAGAGGTACTGAAGGCGGAGTGAACGCGTAAATCATAACTTGTTTTCGGGTAAGGGGTGCTTTTTTTTTTTGTTTTTTATGGAGGTGGCACAAAGCATAGAAAGTCGAAAAGTGTGAGACTTGCCTTTCGGCTCACCCACTAAAAACCCACCACAGCTCCGTTTCCCTCCCGCGGGACAACCGTTAAGTAGTACTTCACGGGAGGGCGAGCGGGCTATTGCCTCTTCACGAAGATCTGCGCTGTTGTTCAGCGCAACGCAGTTTGGAGATTACTATTTTGCCATACTACATACAGCGGACCAATGTTCTTCTGACCCTAACATAATATCCCAATGGTTATATACCATCCCAATGGCGATGCGTAAGAGCAGTATTTATTCCGAAACCAGGAAAAGATGACTATTCCCTAGCAAAAAGTTTTAGACCAATCAGTTTGACATCGTTCATGTTGAAGAGTCTGGAACGAGTGGTGGAGAAACATATTCGAATGGGGGTATTGCCGAGAAGTCCACTTAGTAGAAATCAACACGCTTACCAGAGTGGAAAATCATGTGAATCAGCCTTACACTATCTTGTTAACAAGTTTGAAGTCGGGCTGGAAGCTGACGAATACATAATGGGCGTGTTCGTGGACATTGAGAGGGCTTTTGATAATGCCACTTTCGGCTCGATATGTTCTTCTGCCGAACGACACAGAGTTAATCAAGCCATATAAGATGGATATATTCCATGCTTTCTGAGAGGCTGGTTACCGCTGGTGGGAGCAGTGACGAACAAATCACAGTCAGGGCCAAGCAAGGATGTCCCCAAGGGGGTGTTCTTTCTCCGCTGCTGTGGTGCTTCGTCGTAGACTCTCTACCAGCGGAGATACAGGAACTCGGCTTTCATGTCCAAGCATATGCGGACGACGTCTGTGCGCTAACATCGGATAAATCCTTAAGGAGGCTTTGCGCGAAAGTGCAGAGGATTCTTGACAAAATCGATGACTGGTGCATGAGACAAGGTCTTTCCGTTAACCCGAACAAAACTACCATAGTCTTGTTTACGAGAAAACGGAAATTGGATGGACTCAGTCTTCCAACACTGAAAGGTGTGACACTTGGTTTTTCCAACGAAGTTAAATATCTAGGAGTAATCTTGGATAAGAAGCGGACTTGGGAGACACACGTTTCACTGAAGGTGAATCGTGCATTCAAGATTTTTCAGCAATGCCTGAGGTCTGAAACCTGCTGGGGTCCTATGGATATACTGGGGTCCTATGGATATATCAGACCAATCATCACTTACGCTTCTGTGGTCTGGTGGCGACAGAGCATGGTTAAATCCACAATCCGGGAACTATACAGGATGCAAAGAAGTGTATGTTTATGCATCACGGGTGCCATGAGTACAACCTCTGGTGATGCCCTAAATGCTATACTTGATTTGCTCCCCCTGGATCTTAAGAGAAATCTTTAAGTTGCTGTCGGAGCAGTATCCACTGTTTTTGGCACCTAAAGATGACCTGATACCCACAGTTTCATTTGGAAGGAAATTTGATGTCACGCAATGGAGCAATCCAGAATGCATGCAGGGAGGTTTGACGGATATTTTTTTTACCGATGGGTCCAAGACTGAAATAGGGTCTGGAGCCGGATGGTACTTAAACGATAGTAATAAGTATCACTATGCTATGGGGGGGAATGGCAACTGTTTTCCAAACAGAAGTTTTTGCCGTCCTATAAGTAGCCGAATGGATAATCGAGAGGAGATGGAGCGGGAAACAGGTGATGATATAGCCACGACCACAACAGCTATGTCGTCAGCGAATCCTACAATTTGTGACCCTAGAGGTAGATTGAGACGCAGAACTCCATGGTACATAACGTTCCTTAACAAAGGGCCGATGACAGAGCCTTGTGGAACTCCGCCAGTTATTTTGTACTCTTTTACACCAGTCTCGGTTTTAATACGCAAGGTTCTGTCAGAAAGGTAACTGGCGACAATCCTGCGAATGTACATTGGAATGTGGAAACTAGCCAGGGCGATTAGAGTTTTGCTCCAATTCGCCGTATTAAAGGCATTCTTAAAGGCATTAGGCAGTACTCCTTGCTACCGTATAGCCATCGAGTACCTTCAATCGCCTTCTGTGCAATGGTTTTGACTGCAGATACAGCATCTGTGGTTGAACGCGCTTTCCGGAATCCGAATTGTCGGGGTGATAGACCGCCTACATCCTCTATAGCAGCCTCCAGGCGATTTGCGATCAGGCGTTCCAGGATTTTCCCTGCGGTGTCGAGCATGCACAGGGGGCGGTAGCCTGAAGGATCTTCCGCAGGCTTAGATCCTTTTGGAACTAAAACCAGTTTCTGCAGCTTCCACTGGGTTCTAAATGTACCTTCCTTAAGACATGTATTGTAGAGATCTACTAAAATGTCGGTACGACTTTGGATTGCTACTTTTAGGCCTGGTTGGGGATTCCATCCGGGCCTGGAGCTTTATTATTTATTATCAGTTTTATGCTCATCAGGAGTTCTTCTTTATTTGTTAACTACACATTTTGGTCGCCTTCACCGAGTCTTACCAATTCTTGGTCTCGTAAAGTGTCTTGCACGGGGAACAGTGTTTCTACAGCATTACGTAGAGTAACTGGGCATGTTGTTGGAAGTGGCTTAAATACTTTAAGTTTTTCATAACAAGCCTGTATCCAAGGCCCCAAGGATCATTATCGGAATCGTCGCATAGCTGGAGGAAACACCGGCGATTACTGTTTTTAATTGCCTGTTTTAGCGCTTTTCTTCTTTGCTTATATTGGAGCTGGTTTTATTGGAAACTGTCCCTACCCCTGGATCTTTGGTAGGCTCGCCTGGCTCTTTTACATTCACGGCGCAATTCTGCAATGTCTGCTGTCCACCAGTAGACAGGTTCGCTGTTGTGCCAGTGGTTGTGCAATGGTTGAGATTTAGTTGCAAGATCTTCATTTCTGCCGGATTTCTTTAAGAGCTCTCAGATAATGAGGGCACTTGCTGCTGGTCATCACATGTGCTGTATCACTTGCCTTTTCCTTCTTGCACATTATACAGCTTGCTGTTTGTGTGCAGCTTTTGGCTTGGTGGTCCTTATTGCCACATTTGAAGCAGGTGTTTGTAAGGTCAGCTGTGCTTTTACAGCTGACTGCCACATGCCCATATTTCATGCATTTAAAGCATCTTTTTGGCTCGATCTTCTCCCGCATGCAACAAATTACGAGGCCTATACGGATTTTATTAGCTTCCACCAGTTTGGTAGCGATTTCCGGTATTAGCTTTAGCTTTGCCGTTTGTGTTCCTCCATAAGCTTTTCGCAGACCAGGATGGCTGAGATAGGTACCTCTAGCTCGTGAAATTGCTTTGCTACCGCCTCGTGGACTTCTTATTTTGTCGTGATTTCATCAAGGTCACGAATTTCCACCTGCCTCAGCTCCCTAAGTGCATTGACATCTACAGTTTCCCCTAGGGCCGCCTTAAAAGCTTCATGAACCTTCGAGGGGTTTGGGTCTGATGATTTTTCCAGCAGCAGCAGTAACTCTCCTTTGGCTGTTTTCTTGACTCCTTGTATATTATTGCTAAGCTCCTTAAGACTTTGCTCTGTCTTAACGCGCTTCAAGATTTCGGCATATGTGATGCTTTTGACTACGATAGCGTCCTTACGTGGTGGTCTTCTCCGTCTTCTATTGTTTTTGGCGTCGCTATTTTCCGTCTTCTTATTGTCTCGCTTTAGAGTATTCTGTGTAGACCCCTTTTGGTTCTTCTTCGATTTAGCCATTTGCCATTATTCTGTGCTTGTTTGCTCATTCGTTGTAACCGGCGTATTCCTCAAGACTTCAACCCGGCTAGTTTTACTTCTTTTGGCTGAGCTTGCGGCGGCGTTAACAATTGCCCTCTTTGGCGTGCAATCCGTGGTGCGCTTGATCAGAGGTGATGTTTGGGTACCTTTGTCTTGGATAACAGGTTTCGCCTCATTCGTCCCTCTTGGTGCCTGGTTCATCGGGGTAAAGACAGATCAGAAAGACAAAGCTCCATCATTTCCGCTAACTCCTTTACTTTATCGCCGATTGCTTGGTGAATTTCTTCAGCCGTCATCGCCTTTACGAAACCGAAGTGTCTGGTGGCGAGTGCGTCAGCCTTGAACTCCTTTGGAAAGGGTTTTTAAGGAGATTCCCGCAGCCATTATTGCCATCTGCAATAGCTGTTGCGATTTTTGCTGTTACTTCAGCCTCTTCTGTAGTTTGTAGTTTTGTGTTATTTGTACTCATTCGGGTAAGGGAGTGTAACCGAAAATGTGTGTATGTGTGTACACACCCACTTATTTGACAATCTGGGTCGATTCCTCGTCGCCTCTCTCTCTAATATATGTACATCTCTTATCTTTGTCTTAAAGCTGGAATACTACAATACAAATACGGGTAACGAATATATTGAGTATCTTGAGATTATATGCAATGAAAACCAAAGCCAAACCCAACCAGAAAACAGCTTACATGTGTAAGCATAAAAGAAGCCATGCGGTACCATGGCTGAGGCGTTTATAAAAATCGCAAGAAGTCTCATATTCTTGTCCAACTAACTCCTGAGATCTCAATGCCATGGGTCATGATGCTACCGAAATTAGCAAGACCGAACTGGGCAATAAAAATACTTGAGAAGGGTTATGCGTTTGGTAAGAATACAATTATATTTCAAATGGAAGTCTGTGCAATAGATATATGCGTTCACTATAACTTTGAAAACAACTATACAAACAGAAGCATAGCCGGTGAGCAATCAAGGCTCTCAACTCTGTCCAGTTTGCTCCAAAACAGGTGCTGAAATGTCTTGCTAAGCTGAACATCCGTGGATTTCAGGATACATAGAAATCACTGGGGGAAAAGGCAGACAATTAAGCTAGGAAAGGGACAGCCTCCCCATTTATAGAACCAGAGCCATTTTGTGGCCTAGGGTAGGTTCTCTCTCTTATTTAGGAAGTAGAGGAAAGACAAAGAAGGTCATACTGGGATAATCTATTTATCGCAATCAAAATCAATGATAGGTAGCTTTACGAAGGATTTTATAACCGTCACAGGAATTTTAACAGGGCAGTGTAGATTGAATCAATATCTTACTAACTTCGAAGCATAATTCAAAGCGTTTTTGCAGCGAGTGAGATGGAACCGCCAGGCATGTGCTTACATTGTTTCTAGCTTAATCAGGCAAACACCTGGATAAACATAGAGGGTCTTTCAAAAAACGCACCTAAATGTTGTTTCACAATAAAACATATAAAAATGTAAACTATTTTTGTATGTGAAAAATAACTTCATTTATATGTCCATTAAGAGTACGTCTATAGGTAAAATCCGTCAAACTGTCAATTCATGAATCCGTAATTGTTGCGCTACAGCAACAATATTCTCAAAAACGTCCAGTTTTTGGTCTGCCAGTATTTCTCTATCCTGGACAGAAACAGTTTCTTGAAATTTTTCACTAGCCTTTGAATTTTTGACTAATTCTGGCGATTATTTCCACCGAAAAATTACGAAATTCGCGATATGTTGTTCTCCACCATTTTCATAATAAGCTTGGATAATTTTAACGCGTTGTTATACCGCGTAAAATTGTACATCTGTCTATTTCACAAATGTCAAAGATGACATAAAAAAGGTACCGTCTAGGAGTTATTCACTACTGACATCTAGGCGTCACTTTTGAAGAACCTTTTATTTTACCCGAAAAAAAAAATTCAATAAAATAGGACAAGTACTAGTTAAGTTATGCTCAGAAAAATTCTCAGAATCTATGAAGGGGGCACAATAGATACATATTTCAGGTTTCAGTGCTATATCCCCTCGTAATAATAATACATATGATAATAAAAACTCTGGAGGAACCAATTTTGAACCAATTGTAACTAATCTTGGTTATTAAATGATTTCATGTTTGGGATGTTTGATAGAGGATAGGATATGAGAACTTTTACAGTGCCATTCTTTTTATATGGCGAGCTAATTCGTAAGTAACTACATATGTAGAGCGAGAACTTCAAATGACGCTAAATAGCTGTGCTAGATACATACGTATTTTCTAAGCGTAAAAGTACGTTAACAAATGCAGTAATTAGCAGTAAATCCTCAAAATTAATCTACCCGATCTAATCTATGCGGTAATCTAACTGCAATCAGTTGTCAATAGTGTTTTGAAATGTTTTTGTTCATAGAAATTGCTTTGATGGAATATTTTGGAGTTTTTGGTTTGTTTAATTCTTATTAATGATATGAAGAAAAGACAAGTAGCAGAAGTGATTTAATTGCATAATTAGCTGCTAGTAATAAACAGTTGGACGAAATCCGTAAACGACATTTACTGAGGCTTCGAAAAATTATGCAGCAATACGCATGCGATATTCGATATTACATTTTATAATAAGCAGGAACATGCCAAATCGTCTACAGACACCCGTAAGCATTTGAGAGTATATCAGCATTTTTTTAATAGTGAATATAATGTTCAACGCGTGCCCGAGTATTGTAGGTGAGGGACGGCAAGTTCTTGGAGCTAGTAATTCCTTTTAGCATAGACCAGTTTTTTAAGGAGTGATTTGGGATGAGCAGGGATTCCTTTGACTTTTAATGTAACGAAGTCACATCCATTGCAAAAACTAATGCAACGTCAATTCGTACTTACGCTCACGCGAAAGGACTGCAGAACTATCAGTCATGCTAACAGATCATAATCTATTGGCTGCATATGCGTACAAGATAGGGATTGCTAACACGGACAAATGCAGGAAGTGCAGAGAGGATGTTGAGGAAACTTTAGAACACCTTCTGTGCGTTTGTCCGGCATTATTAATAACGCGTTTAAAATGCCTGGGAGCCCCATTGCTTGAGGGTTTGGAGGACGTCCCAAAAGCGGATCTCCCTGCTCTACTTAGATTCGCCAAATGCTCTGACATCCCACATGTTGTCTACTTTCAGTATTCATAGAGGTCGGTCTCCATCTGGTATCGATAGGGACCAAAAGGTCTTTGCGTGACTTATTGCTAACCAGGCTAACCAACCTAACCTAGAGCAAAATGCATCACTTTAGACAAACGTATCTTGGTTCCTCAGTCAGTGATGCTGTAGACTATTATAACTATAAGGGTCGATGAAAATACTGACCTTAATTTTTCATAGGTGTAGGGTTATGTATATAAATGTTGGGTCACCCGGACCCTGCAATGATTCTCAAATTTTCGTGCAGTCGTTCCTAAAGCAAATTTTTCAAAGCCCTCTTCTCAGCGAGAACACGAAATCAATTTTTGGCACAAATGTCCCAGTCGTTGTGCTTATTATTTCGTTTTACACAGTTTCTAAAGAAGCCTTACCCTTAAAACTCAACGTCCAGATGCAGCGAAAAGGTTTTTCATTGCCAACTTTCCAAGTATAGGAGAGTAATAGATAGTGCTTTCGGTCACTTGAAACTCCGTGTGGGGTTGCGTGATCTCCCATCGGGCGCGTCCCAGGTGGTGGATAGGGAAGCCCTGACATCACACGAGTGGCCTTCCCTAATGGGGTGGGTTCAACACTCGTGTGCTGACTCAAAGTTGGCATAGAATCAGGGTGCCATCCGCGAACCAAACTGGATAGGGAGGAGTCCCGAATAAAAACCATCCTTGGTAATAGACAACACAGTGGATATTACTCCAGGTGGAATCCACACAAGTGGCAATCCACCGACTTTGGTGGCAGGGCCATGGATTCTGGAGGCTCCAACCATTATCCAAGTCTCTCAGCTCTACGAGCGAGAGCGCATGCTGGAGGAGACGGGGGTTGCTATCGGAATCTCCTCTCCTCCAGAGTCTGAAAAACGTTTCCCTGTTTCAGACGGCCTGAGTTGTGAGGTCTCTTCGGTGGCTGCACGACCTCCCAAAGCCGAGAAATCGAAGAGTGTGGCAAAGAGGGATAGAAGAAAGCGGCGGGCAACGTTCATGCAGGAGAAATCCTCATAGGGCTCTGCCGGCTCATCTGCGTCTGTGTCTTCCAAATGACCTCGGTCAGCGGAAGTGACACCCACGGAAGCTACCGAATCTTCGGGAGGCACGGGCGCTCCCAAGTTGTCTCGCTCTCGAGATAAGCGGAGGAGGATGGTGGCTGAAAGAAGTACACCTCCCTGCCCTGCGGCTGCCGCCAATGGCCGAGCCAAGACCCCCAAGGTACGAGTGCGGTCATGGCGCCAGTCTATGTGGCGGGAACCGGTTCTGCTGAGCCACGTCCCTGTCGACGCCTCGACAATAAGTCCATCACAGCTGTCTGGCTGGCGAAATTTTCGTCAGTGGAGGATGGGGAGCTGGACCTTCGCCCAAGCACATCCAAGGGTGCGGCCAAGCCTTCCTTTACCGAGAAGGCTGCTAGCCCACGGCCTGTGGCTGTGATTGGTAAGCTGGGGCCTGACCATCACCTGATGGATGCAGAAATGAAATACTGCAAAAGTGGAATGATGCGTCAGGTTATTGCCTCCGGTCCTGAAGACAACGCGAAAGGCTGTGAGACAAAGGACGGCACCATAAGGGTGATGTGCGCGTCTCTGGCCAACTTCTAATGGATCAGGACAGTGGTCAATAACGTGCCCCCCATGGGGACCACTCACTTCGCAGTCTACAGCGAGGAGAGTATCCCCCCAGGGAGGCCATCTGCTGGGTTCCGGATCCAGACCTGTCTACGGCGGATGTCCTATCCTGTGTACGTGCCCAGAATCAGGGCATCAGCACGAGGCTTTGAGGAGTCCTCTCGTACACCAAGAGCAAAAACCGAGTGGACGAGGCCAGTGTTGATGTCATGGGCTCACGGTACGGGAACCGTCTGAGTCTCTTCTTTGGGACTGTCACATTCCATGTCTATCCCAAATGGTGGCTCGGACGGTTCCTGTAGCTACCGTCCCTTGATGGTGACGCAGATTAACTTGCAGCATTCCAAAGCCGCTACTGCACTACTAAGCAGAAGGCTTACCCAGCTGCACACATTACCCCACATAACAACAGTACAAGAGCCCTGGGTCTTTAGGGGCCACCTCTGTGGCTTAAGCGCGATGAAAGGGGCCCCGTTATTATATGACAGGAGTACGAGTAGACCTAGGACCGGTCTTATAGTATCATCCCATCTCACTGGGACGGGTCTTAAGCAATTTTGCTGCCAAGATCTGGTAGCGGCTGAGGTGTGTTACAGAGGTAGCCGCGGATGGTCGAAGTTTGTGATTGCATCTGCTTATTTTCCTTACGATACTCCGGGAAGGCCACTAGTCTCGTGAGGTTCTGTGAGCGGCGCAATCTGGGCCTCATCCTATTTTGTGATGCTAATGCTCAGCGTACAGTTTGGGGCAGCAGCAAGTGCAATAGACGGGGATCTCCACCATTCGAATTTATCGCGTCCTCTTGCCTAGACATACATAACAAAGGCTCACAACCAACGTTTGTAAAAGCCAGAAGGCAGGAGGTGGTTGATCTCTGGAGAGTCCTTGCCGAAGATTTGTGCTCGGACCACAGGTACATTGAGTTTCAGTGTGGCGAGGAGGCACAAATGCCATTGCCCTCTAGAAGCCTTGACGTTGCGCCACTAAGACTTCGGAAAGAAAGGGCATTGAGGCGGCTGTTGAGAAACTCAACGCTGCCCCAACTGAATGTTTTGTTTCAGCCTGTCCAGTTCGACCTCTCCCTAACCGGACTCCCGTTCCTTGGTGGAATCGAGAGCTGCAGACGTTGAGGCGTGAGTCGAGAAAGCTTCTAAACCGGGCCCTCAAACTTACCTTGCTGAGGCCTGAGAACGATACCGTGATGTTCAGAAGAACTACAAGGGGCTTATTCGGGAATCGAAAAGAGCCTCATATAGGGAATTCTGCAGCGGTATTGAATCTCTGAGTGACACGGCGAAATTGGTTAGGATCCTGAAAAGGGACCCAACTGCAAAGCTGGGCTCACTTACGAAATCTGATGGCTCCTTCACGGAGCGGCAAAGTGAGACACTCAACTTGCTGATAGAGTCTCAACGTCACTGTGGACATCTGTTGCACCGGAGCTTTTCCGACTACTTCAGGCTCGGCACACACGATATTCAAAGAAAACTGCTGTTTTTTAATATAAATGATCAGATGTTTATTTCGTTATAAAGAGGAAGGTATGCCGTTAATAGTGGAAAATAATATAAGGCAAATTACAATAACACCACGACCACGCTTAGAGGACAATATCCTTTTCAGGAAATTTTCCATAATCGAATTGCAAAGTGGCTGTCCTATGTTCTCGATAGCCTCACAAATTTTATCTTTGAGGTTTTGAAGCGACCCTGGACTGTTGAGGTAGACCTTCTATTTCAGTCGAAATAACTCGACTGCTCCTCTGCACCAGTATGATCGGTTTTTTCTGTAAAATGAATGCATAGTTAATAACATTTAACAAAAATTTTATTAGAATTATGTCTACAAACCTATATTCTTTGCCGGCGTCCATTTTATTTAGTTTTTGCTTTGCCGTTTCTCCTCACATTCGTAAAAATAGTTACCGATAACACAGGGTTGTATGTAAAAAGTCTGGTAATAATCTAGGACTATTTTATAATATCAGATTTCGGGAGAGAAGTTTTGTATGAGTGACCTCGCTTTTTAATTGAGTATTGGCAGTTAAGCACAAAAAAGTAGATAATCTACATATATGTGAACGAATTATAAGTTTGCCCACTTATCACAATTTAATCGCAATAACAATATTACTTGTGTATATACCAGTGGCGTAGATAGGGGGGGGATGAAGGGGATCAATCCCCCCCCATGAGAAATTGAAACTAAAATTTTTGAAAAATTATACTTATACATGTATATGCGCCCATTTCTCGAAATGCCTTCAACCTGTTTGCAGTATGACATCATTTAAACCACTTTAAAATGAGAAAGAAAAAATCTTTTTATAATAGTTTTGAATTTGAACACAATGGAATTCAGTCGAAGAAAATGCTCTCGATGAAAGTGGAGAGAGTGTTATAAATAAAAATGACATCGGAAATTTTGTCGACACACGTTTGAATGATTCCCAAAGGTTCGATTTATTAAAAAATGTTTGGGTCCCATCTAAAAATTATGTGTTTCTGCAAAAGTTTGAAGCTCGAGGATTAAAGTTTTGTTATAAATGGCTGGAAGAATTTTCCTGGCTTACCTACTCAGAATTACACCAAGGGGCATTTTGTATTTCGTGTGTAGCATTTGCTAAAAGTGGTGGCAAGGGACCGTAAACTTTGGGTCATGTCTACAATTTTTTGCATACCCCTAAAAGAAAAGCCATTTTGGAAAACATGATTGAAGAACCTGATGAAACTCTACGAATGAAATCTTTGAAAAGATTGAATCTGACTCGATGGGTTTCGAAGTATGAGGCCGTCAACGACTTTTTTGAGTTATTCCCATTTGTTTGCGAAGCTCTAGATGCAATGAGAACCTCGGAAGAAGACGCCAAAAATCTGAAAAACGCCATGGATTTCGAAGTTTTAATATGTTTACATATTATCAATGTAATTTTTCAACTTTCGTTGCCTTTGAGTCGTGAATTGCAAAAGGTTAATTTAGATTTGGTCCAAGCCATGGATCTCGCCAAAGATTTGCGTGACGATGTAAAAAAGATTCGCGCAAAAGAAGACGCTTTTTCTGCAATTTACGAAGCTTCAAAAAAAATTCTGAAAATCTTGACATTGAGATCAAACACAAAAGAATAGCGCGCAGACAAAAAAATTGAGCAAATCCTGAAGTTCAAATCACGGAAGATTATTTTCGGGTGACAGCGTTCAATCCTTTTCTAGTTTTTTACATCATGGATCTTGGGGAAAGATTTACCAAACATGAAAATATATTAGAAGGATTTTCGGCCCTATTCAAGCATGATTTGAACGAAATCGACAAAGTAGCTGATAAATTCATCAAAACAGTCGAGTTTTACCAGGAATTTTTCACTGCGGGGCCACATGCTGGTCTTGTCGAATTAAAAATGTGGAAGAGATATTTAATTCGTAAAGGCAATATCAAACCTGGAAACTCATTGGATGCACTGGATCATTGTCCACAAGAAAATTTTCCGAATATCAATGTGTTGCTAAGGATATTAGCTACTTTACCAGTATCAACATCTACTGCGGAACGCACTTTCTCTAGTTTGAAACGGATAAAGACGATTTTGAGAAATACGACAAAAGAAATAAGTTTCTTTAAGATCTTAATCTTTTCTCTAAGATCTATAAATTTTATTACAAAATTAGACATTTATTTTTGTCTCTTTTTTTATTGTAGGATCGCTTGAACGGATTGACTGCTCTAGCTATTCATCATGATATTCCAATCACAGCTGATGAATTCATAGATAAGTTATCGAAAAAATCCCGAAAACTTGATTTTCTTCTTTAATTGATGCAAGAATTTTTTGCATATTGAGGGCATCCAAGTGAAAAAATTTATCCATAATTTTTTGTTTGTTTATATAGAGTATGGTAAGTGATTCCCATGATTATGGAAAAAGAAAACCGATAAAAATATATTGAGTGTAAAAAAAAAATATTGCCAAATTATATCCCCCCCCATCACAAGAAGCTATCTACGCCACTGGTATATACTTTATTTGATGGTGAAAGATATGGGGCGCTTAGAATACATCAGTCTTATGCACAGTCAGTTATAAATAAAAAAGTAAAAAAATAAAAATTTTTAAGGCATTAAAATATAATAAATTTTTAATATCGATGGAAAAGCGGAAACTTTCTTTTTAGATATTCTAATATACATACTTATATTGCCGTCTTTTATTTAACTTTACAAGTGAAGCATGGCACGGTTTTTTTTTTCATAGGCGTTGTGGTAGCGCGCTGCCCTCAAGTGGCCTTCTGAAACCAGACTGAGCCTGTTTCTCTCCATCACCTCTGGCCGCGGGACAACCGTCTATCATTACTTCGCGGGGAGGGAAGGCGATTAGTCGCCGTTGCTGTGTCGCTATCTTTCCAGGCGACTCATCTCTTTCATAATCTCGGCCACTAAGTCGCTTGCCGCATTCACTATTCCTTCGAGCACAGCATGTGATGTACGAATGTTTCCGGCGAAGGAGATTCTCCAAAGGTTCTATAGAGTCTTTTTTTTGCAGAACGGAAGCGGGAGCAAATGAAAAATATGTGGTGAACGTCCTCTAAAATGTTTCCATCGCAGTAGTCGCAATAAGTATTGTCGTCGTGGTTAAACCTATATAGATATGCTTTGAAGCATCCATGTCCACTCAAAAACTGGGTCAGGTGAAAGTCCACTTCTCCATGTGGCCTCTTTAACCAAAGCTTTAGGTTGGGAATGCATCTGTGCGTCCAACGCCCTTTGGCCGCGCTGTCCCTCCTAGTTTGCCACTCGTCGATGCAATTATCTCGTAACGCATGGCATGGTGTAAACCGCTATTCGGCTCCTAGTGAATTTGATAAAATTGTCTTAACCGTTCTGCACAAATTGAAAATCAATCCCATATGAAAAAATTGAATGTAAATAATCAAAATAATATTTAGTTAAAGGCAAAGACAATGTTATTTCATATATTTGGCAAAAAACAAGCTAACAGAACTCATTATACCCAAGCGCACAAGGGTATTAAACTTTGGTTCACATAATGGTTGTATCTAGCATTATAAAGGAATCAAGATAGACACAGAAATATGCATACCAAAGTGCTCCGAATTGTGAAGATGCCTCAAGTAAAACTTTATATATTTTAATACAACTTTTTACACTTATTACTCTTTATTCAAGGCATGTTAGTATTGCAAATCGACGAAATCGATCAATAACCACGCCCACGTCCTATATAACGGTAATTAAAAAAAAAAACTAATATCTTGTTATAAATACAGCAAAGTACATTTAGTACAAACGATGAAGCTCACAAAATAATTATGACACACAAAAAATGGGCGGTGCCATGCCCACTCTTGGGTAAAAGTAAATATTTCCAAAAAAAAACACATGCTCATACCTGGTACAGATTTTGCGTTTGAGATAATTGTTAACTATCAACTGAAGAAAATTGTGTTTAAACGTCTAGCCGGGTTAGGTTAGCCAGGTTGCTTGTCTAAGACAATACACTCGGTGACCCTAAGGCCCATTGTGATAGCTGCATTTGATTTTCATCCCCTAACTAAGTTGCTTAAGCCACTTAGATATTTTTAAGAAGGTGTTGTACCGACACAGTTTCTTCTTCGTCTCCACAACTCCTGCAGAAGTCATTGTGAGGTAGACCCATGCTACTGGCTAAGGTGCCAATATTGCAATGACCCGTTATAACACCTGTTAGGACGCTGGTGGTGGATCTGTTGAATCCAAGCACACAAAGTGTGGTGTTGTGTTGTTGAATAAGCGAGAGGGACCTCCTACATTCTTTAACACATCTTGAAATGATGCGCACTGAGGTCAGTGTCTTGATCGCTGGAGGTAAGGCCGCGCGTGTTGTCTTTTAACATGCCTGCTACTTTAATACTAGAACCAGATTTGGCCGCTATCCCCTTAGCATAAATAGAATCACTTCCAGCGCCGCCTCAAGCGTCATCGAAATGCACCTGTTATTCCTACACAAGCTAATCGTTTGGCTTTTATGAGATTCTTAAGGTAGGATTGTGCCTGCACCTCCTCCCACCACGCGAATGCTCCATAAGTCAAAATAGCTCTGATGATCGTATTGTACTTCCAGTGATTTATATACGGTTGCAGACCCCATTTTTTGCCAAATGTTCCCTTACAGATAAAGGAAAACTTTCTTCATTCTTTCCTGGGAGTTCCTTTTCCAAGAAAGCTTTGAATCTAGAATTATCCCCTGATAGTTGGCTTCGTTCGATAGGGTTAGTGTTACTCCATCTATGGACGTTAAATGGAAACTCGGTATCTTATATCTTCTAGTGAACAAAACTAGTTCGGTCTTGGCTGGGTTAGCCACTAGAAAGTTGAGGTCACACACATAGAGAGTTCCTTTAACGGTGATTGCATGAGCCCACTGATAGTCGAGAGAAAGTTCCCTATCATCAGGATGACTACATCGTCCCATAAGCAGCTATCTTGATCTTTTTCTTGCTTTATGTTAATAAGCAATTCATTTAAGACTAGTAGATTCCTTACGGTGAGATGAGCGCAGTACAATGGCACTGTTTCCCTGCTTTGGGAATGAATACTACCCTGACTTTTCTCCATGAGTTATAGATATACACTGAAGTTAGAGATTCTCTAAATATCTTAACTAACAGTTTACAGTTCCTATTGACTGCTGTAACATCATTGGTGTACTTCCATCCGGTCCTCCTGACTTGTATGGTTGAAAGGAGTTTACCGCCCAGGTTGCCTTAGTCTCACAGATAGAATTTTGTGCATTGTTCGGCCATTCTCGGCATTCAGAGAAGTGTGTTTGCACGAGATACTCAAGTGATTCCTGCCTGCTTCTGTAAAGCTGTCATCCGGTCTTTTCAAAAGCATGATTGGCAGTGTTCCTTGGAGGGCCATTTTCTCAGTCTAGAAAACTCAAATGAGTTCTCCACTTCTTCACAAAACCTCATCCATAATTCTTTCATCTCCTTCTTTATTTCCCTCTTAAAAGTATTGAAACTATTTCGAAAGCAGTTCCAATCCACTGTCGTTTTTGACGCCTTCGCTGCATTCTTAAGAGTTTGTTTGGTTTTGGGGGCCTGCTTACTGAACCAGATCTTCGAAAAGCTTCATCCATTGCAGATGTCATCAAATTACCGCCATTTTCTAAGCTGGAGACGTTAGTGGTTTCCACCTCTTCAGGGGGATCTAACTAAGCCATAAGCTATAGAGGAGAAGTTTAGATTCTTCTATGGTGACTGTGAACATGATTCTATAGTATTCTGGAAAGAGCATTTCGGTGAAACATGGCAGTTGGGAAATTTTAATAAGCCTGAATTGGGTACTAGGGTTATATCAATAGCCTTCTCCCTAACGCTATTATAGTATGTGAGATGATTACCTTGATTACATACACTGGTCACACAATTTATTCGTACACCCTGCGTAGTATGTAAAAAACTTTAGCTTTACGCAAAACATTTGCTGTGACAATATATTTCATTTGGGTCACTGTAAGAATGTTACATTCCTGATGAATTGCCGCAAGCAAAACTCACGTTATTTCAACTCCTCAGTGGGGTTCCAAGGAAAGCAGGCAGACGTAGCAAAATACTGGAAACACTTATTCGTACACTTTCAGCTCATGATATTGTTGCTGCAAAAGAAACAGTAAAACTCGTTTGTATTTTTACTACAATAATATTGCTGAAAACGAAGTAATATTGGTTTTTCTTAGTTTTTATTGTCGATTCAGTTTCAGTTGCTCGTAATATCTCGATTGAAAGTAACGAAATAGGACGAAGTGCAGATTTACTATTATATATATTTATAATATAATTGGCACGTACACCCTTTTTGGGTGTTTGGTCGAGCTCCTCCTCCTATTTGTGGTGTGCGTCTTGATGTTGTTCCACAAATGGTCCCTCCATTCAAGCCGACTCCGAACGGCAGATATTTTTATGAGGAGCTTTTTCATGGCGGAAATACACTCGGAAAAATGTTTTTATTAATTTTGGTTTCACCGAGGTTCGAACCAACGTTCTCTCTGTGAATTCCGAATGGTAATCACGCACCAAACCATTCGTCTACGGCGGCCGCGCATTTACCCTTAGAAATGCATAAAATTGTTATTAAATTGTACTTGCAAACAAGTCTCTGCCCAAAATTGACAAAAAATTGGCGAATCGCATTATACGGTGCAAAGTGTTATTGCTAATTTCGTTAACACTGGTACACCACCACCAAGTCGGAAGTCGAAAAATATTGACTCCACGTGAGGAACGCAACATAGTGGCATCAGTCGTACAAAATCCAAAAATAACCTCCACGATACTATGCCAAAATATGTATTAAAGAGTTTTTGCATAAAAAAGTAAGCCCACAACAAATTCGTAATTGCCTGTAAACACTGGGTATCATAGCTGAGTGGCACGCCGTAAGCCCTACATTTCAGATATTAACAGATTGAGATGATTGGAGTTCACCTAACACTATATAAATGAACCAGATTCTTTTTGGGAAAACGGCTTATTCAGTGATGAGTCGAAATTTAATGCTTCCGGATCAGATGGACCTCCAAAAGTTTGGCGAAAAGAAAATAAAGAACAGAATGAAAGAAAATCTTATTGCTACCGTTAAGCATGGAGGAGGAAATGCAGGGGTTTGGTGGGTGCATAGTTGCATCTGGAGAAGGAAAAATGGTTTTTATTGATGATAAAATGGACAAACATCTGTATTAAGAATGATTTGCACGATAGTGCCGACAAGCTTGGACTGGAAGCTAAAGAGTTCTCGTTTCAACAAAAGCTAAAGCCGGCCCAACAAAGTACTGAATACTCGTTTTTTCTATTATTTTTTTAATAAAATTTTCTTTATATGGCTATGTATGAATAATATTTTTGCAAGAAATTGTGCCTTATTCCGTAACTGCCTGAGGATCTCTAGTTCCAGAAATGAATTTGGAAGTTTTTGTTCCTTAAATCTATAATACCATATAAAAATAAGTCGGGTAATCCTTCCTGACTTTATAACTACATAACGCACGAATCGATTTCCACGGTTTTGCATTCGTTGGAAAGGTCTCCGGCTCCGTGAGGCTTATAGCATGTACTCTGCTCAGTTAATTTCATGTGACATTTATTATGCGCACGTTCTTTTAAACGGTATTGTGTTCATTTTGAAATTGTGGTTAACGTTTCCTAGCAGTTCAATTGGAAACCATCAAATCAAAGACGCGTATTGTGCAAATTTTTATTCTTAAAAAGGCCACAAATGCACTGTCCTCCACTCAAGATAAAAGAAGGAAAATGGGCTAATAACAATTCCCAGAAAGCAGAACTATATGCAGATTATCTAGCTGCTATTTTTACACCTCATGAGGCAACATCCGAAAGCCTGTCTACATCCGTGCTCCAAGAGTTTGAAGAAATTCCACGAGTCACGAGCGCCGAACTAAAAAGAGAAATTAAAATGCTAAAAATAAAAAATCCCCTGGTTTCGATATAATCACTGCAGAAATACTCAAGCAGATTCCCACTAAATGCATCCAAATTCTCACTAGCATAATGAATGCATCTTTTAAGTTTCATTACGTTCCTATTCTCTGAAAAACTGCGGAGGTTATTATGCTCCAAAAACCAGGCAAACCTGGACACGAAGTCTCATCGTATAGACCTATATCACTCCTACCAGTGATCTCAAAGCTGTTTGAAAAGCTGTTGATTAAAAGACTCAATAAAATAATAGAACGAACGAAAATAATTCCAACACATCAGTTTGGTTTTCGAAGTAAGCATTCTACAATCGACCAGGTACACAGGATCACGCACGAAATAGAAAAAGTACTCGAAAATAAAAAAGGATGTTCTGGCGTATTCCTCGATGTGGCAAAGGCATTCGATAAAGTTTGTCACACAGGTTTGCTTTTTAAACTAAAATTAATACTTCCTAAGCAATACTACGAAATCTTGGAGTCGTACTTATCAGATCGCTATTTTCGAGTCAAGCAAGATGATGCTTATTCAAGTCTTCGACAAATAAATGCAGGAGTACCTCAAGACAGCGTTCTTGGGCCTCTGCTGTACCTTATCTTTACACATGACCTACCGTCTGATCCTAATTACGTCACAGCAACGTTTGCAGATAACACCGCCTTGATTGCAGTTGGTAAAACTGAAAACGAATCCACAGCCACATTACAAACCGCGTTAAATAAGATCTGCCAGTGGACTAATACATGGAAAATTAAACTTAACCAAACAAACAATAAAATACAACATATACCACTATACATAGATGATCAACAAGTCCCATACTCAAACTATGCGAAGTACCTAGGTATGACACTTGACTGCAAACTTCGATGGAAAGAGCATGTCAAGAAAAAGAGGCAAGAATTGGACATCAAACTCAAAAACATGCAATGGCTCATGGGTAGCAGATCAGCTCTCACGATAGAAAACAAGCTGTTAATTTACAAGCAGATACTAAGGCCAGTATGGAGTTATGGTGCGCAGCTATGGGGGTGCGCCAGTCAAAGTACGAAAAACGAAATCCAACACTTCCAAAATAAGGTCCTTAGGTGCATTGTCAAAGCACCATGGTACTGCAGAAGTTCCGACATTGAGCGCGACCTTAAAATAAACTCCGTTAACACTGAAATCGCAAAGATTGCAGTTGCCCACAAAGAAAGACTATTAAACCACATCAATGAAGAAGCACTTAATTTAATTGAAACCAACGGATTAATACGAAGGCTCACACGCACTAAACCTAGCGATCTCATACCTCCATAGAAATGCTTTATGTCATGTAGAGTGAAAATTGTGTAATGTTATCATAATTAAGATGCTTGTTAGTCATTTGTAAATATTTATGAACTAGTTGCAATAAAAAAAAAAAAAACAAAAAAAAAAAAAATGTATTCAACTTCAGGCATTTGTCCTTAAGGTGCTAAGTTGAACTGTGTAAATAATGTGGATTGTGCATTTGAGGTTAAATTCACCAGTCTGTCCAAAGTCCAAAATGCCGAGAGGACGACGTGCGAACATCGGCCGCCGCACAAGACATGCAAGCCAGCAACAAGTGTATTCACAGAACTTAAGCGAAGAAAGACAAAATTTAATAAATCGCTTGGCATCCCAATATGATCCCACTGCGAATTACAGTGATGATGACAATTTAGATATTGGACCAATGAGAAACGGCTGGATTGTGCTGAGCAGGTGGAAAAGTCAAACTGGATCAATTACTTGCACAGCCACTGAAACCATTGTTCGATGGAACTGATCCCGATTTCAACCATTTTCTTCAACGCATCCTTGAATACAATAACTGCTTTCGCATGACTTGCTTTGGAGCTAATATCATCCGAGAAGGCGGCTTCATGCCGACTTTCAAGGTAAAACATACAACACACACAACCAATCAGTCACATCAACATAAGGGGGGCGTGAGGGCGTGGATCACATGGGCTGAGCTTAGGCTACTGTGGGGGTCAGCAAGGTGGCGGATAGCTGAACGGCCTATAGATATGTAGGTTAGCTGCGAATACTTAATAAGCAGTCCCCGACCAAAAGCGGCAGAAATGGAGGGCATAGTTGAAAAGGCTATACTGCTCGGTGAAATCTCTGTGACGGGGCGAGTCGATACCGCCCAGACATAAGTGTCGCCCAGAAATAAAATCCTAAAGCGTCTGACTCAAATTGAGCGGCTTCTTAGGCAGCGTCTGCCTCCATGTTAGGAGCGGCTGAACGATCACCTGTCAGTAGGTCTAAAATGATATGGGTAGGATCCCTGAATTATAAAACATGGATGGTTATAAGAAAGATGTTAAAGTTACGGTGCAGGGTGTAAAAAGCCCAGTGCCGGCGGTTTTGAGGAGTGAGCAAGCAGGCTCCCGGCCGTCGATATCCAACGACTGCAATGATACGATGGTGGTGCACTTGGCTAACGTATCAGATAATACTACAAGGAAAATGGATAGCCCAGCTATAAATCCCTTCCAACGGGCATCAAAGCTGGCACGAACCCCAGAGAAGACATCACCTATGGTGCGTGATAAAAGATCAAGGTCATCTCCACCCGCCTTAAGCGAAAATAGACCTGCAGAGACACCAGCCCAAGCCGAACGGGACTACCTTGCTAAACTAGGAGAGAGCATTAACAAACTCTCCAAATTGATGCGACATCCTCAGCGCTCGATAAATAATAGCATGCGGGACCTTCTTAGCACTATTACGAAGCTGCATGCATGTGCTATAGTGGAAAACGCAGAGCTAAGGAAGAAAGCTAGCCAGAACATGGTGTCCAAAAAAATGGTGGAAGCAACACCAAAGAGGCCACGTGAGGATAACTCTACACGGCGAAAGACGCCCCCAAAAAGGATCAGAATATCGCAAGAACTGGCCAGAAAAGCTGACGTTAGTACGCCCTGTGAAACGGATAAAAGTCCAGCTAAAACTGCGAGAGTGGAAACTCCAAGAGACGAGAACTGGGTGAAAGTCAAGTACAAGGTGCGAAAGAGCAAAGATAAGAGCAAGAAGAAGAGGAATCCCACTCCGAGACCTGATGCCATAGTTATCACAAAAACTGGCAACATGTCATATAGCGACATATTGAGGGCGGTCAAAAAAGATGATGGTCTCCAGCAGCTTGGTGAAAACGTGTCTCGAATCAGAAAGACAGCCAAAGGAGAGATACTGCTGCAACTTATAAGAGCACAGGTAGGGCGTGACCGAGAATTCAAAGAAGGAATAAAAGCGCTGACACACGAGCAGTCACTAGAAATACGGGATCTAGACGAAATAACTACGAAGGATGACCTAGTTGAAGCCATCCGCTCACAAGTCAAGGAACTCAGTAACTTCAGCGGAAGCGCAATTAAAAATTTAAGAACGGCATATGCAGGTACCCAAACAGCCGCTATTCGCCTTCCAGCGCTAGAAGCAGGGTACTTACTGAACGCAGGAAAAATCAAGGTTGGATGGGTTGTTTGCAGAATCCGCGAAAAACTGAACCTTACGAAGTGTTATAGATGCCTAAAATATGGACATACTGCAACTAAATGTACAAATCCTGAAGACAGGAGTGAGTGCTGTATGAAATGTGGTGGGAAAGGTCATTTCGCAAAAACGTGTGAAAGGGAACCTTTTTGTATTGTGTGCAATAAAGCAGGAAGGTCAAACTTCAAGCACCAAATGGGTAGCAAAAACTGCCCCATTTACCAGACAGCATGTAAAATAAAAGTAAAATGAGAGTGATCCAAATAAATTTAAATCACTGCAGGGAAGCGCAATATCTTCTAACGCAAACAATGTACGAACAGCACGCAGACGTGGCGGTAATGTGTGAACAATACAACAAGCCAGACGTGGGTTTCGGATGCAACAAGGAAGGCAGTCATATGGGTCCTAGGAGATAAGACTATCCAAGAGGTGCAAATTGCAGACAAAACCAGCTACACTAGAGCAAAAATTTCTGGTGTACATATATATAGCTGTTATATACCGCCGAGCCTACCTCAAGCAGCATTTGAAAAGATTCTTGACGAACTGGTCAGAGAAGCTCTGACAACAACGCCAAACGTAATAGCTGGAGACTTCAATGCATGGGCCTTAGAATGGGGAAGTAAGTGTACAAACCAACGAGGGAAAGTACTGCTCAAAGCCTTCTCCTTACTTGACGTTGTGTTATTAAGTACTGGAAGAAAGAACACTTTCGCGGAAGAAGCCGATCTCTAGCTTTAAGGACGAAACGGCAGATTTGCGACATTTATACCCACAGCGACCACTTGGCCATAATGATCGAAATAATGCAACCGAAACAAAGTAAAGGAAAGAACAAGCCTGCTAAAAAAGCCCAGACAAAAGGGTGGAAGATCGAAACCATGGACGAAGAGATTTTTAAGCTTATGCTAAACGCTCATCCAACTAACATAAACGACGCGAATGAGCAAGCTCAACTACTGGTAACACGCCTGACCAAAGCCTGTGATGCTGCAATGATCAGGAAAAAACACACCTATATACGGAAACCGGCATACTGGTGGAACAGCGATATAGCTGAACTCAGAGGCGCTTGCCACAAAGCTAGACGTCAATACCAAAGAAGCAGAGGAACAAGTGAAAATGAAAGGCTGCGGGAAATCTTCAAAATGAAACGCAAAGGCCTCAAAAATGCGATTAAAAAAAGCAAGGCTTCCTGCTTCAAAGAACTTTGTGCCAAAGCTGATGAAAATCCGTGGGGAGGAGCGTATAAGTTGGTGATGTCTACGATCAGTGGTTGCAAAGGAAAAGCGCCGACTTGTCCTATCATCTTAAAAAAGGTTGTGGAAACCCTTTTTCCAAGACAAGAAGATGAGCAAGAATACCGACTAACAGCAGACGCATCTTTTATTACAGATATACCTACTGTTACGGAAACAGAGGTAAATACAGCCTTGGGTCGTTTTGGAAACACTAAAGCTCCAGGACTAGACGGAATACCAAACGGAGCTCTTAAACTCGCACTGAAAGAAGATGCAAAACCCTTCACGGAGACATATCAAAAGTGCTTTCGAGATGGTGTCTTTCCAAAAATCTGGAAACAGCAACGACTTGTCCTTTTGCCGAAACCTAATAAGACGCCGGGTCAACCAAGCTCGTATCGACCCCTCTGTATGATTGATACGATGCGCAAAATTTTAGAACGGCTTATTGCTGATCGTTTGGAGCAGCACGTTACTGAAAAAGAAGGCTTGTCCGACAACCAATATGGTTTCCGCAGGGGGCGCTCGACAATTGATGCAATAAAAAAGCTTACATCAATAGCGGAAAATGCCATTGAAGGAAAAAGATGGATGCATGGTACCAAGGAGTATTGCGCCGCATGCTGGTCTCACATTATGCAAGCTTTAGGGAAACTGGACACGCCACCATATCTATTGCGTTTGATAAGAAGCTACCTGTCAGATAGAATACTACTCTATGACACAGACGAAGGAGTTAAACAATACAGAGTAACTGGGGGAGTACCGCAAGGCTCTGTGCTGGGCCCTCTGTTGTGGAATGTGCTCTACGATGGAATCCTCCGCATCCCTATACCAAAAGCAGCCCAATTAATCGGATACGCGGATGATATTGCGTTGGCAATAGTTGCAAAGGAACTTCATCAAATCAAGACTATATGAAGTGCGACAGTTGACAAACTAAAAAACTGGCTTTCATCGTCAAACTTACAGCTTGCGGGCCAAAAAACTGAAGAAGTTTTGATTACAAGCAGGAAAAAAAAAACATCACACTAAGCATAGACGGGCATAATATCAGCACCCAACCGTAAATGAAATACTTGGGAGTCATGATTGATGCACGCCTAAACTTCAAAGTGCACATTGAAAAAGCTTGTGAGAAAGCAGCACGGGTAAACACGGCGCTATCTCGAATAATGGCTAACATAGGCGGGCCAAGCCAGAACAGAAGGCTACTACTGGCAAAAGTTACCCAATCCATTGTAATGTATGCTGCGCCGGTATGGGGACAAGCGCTAAAATACGAGACATACGGCAAGAGTACAAAATCTCTGTTTCGACTGAGCGCTATTAGAGTCGCAAGCGCTTTTCGCACTGTATCCCATGAAGCTATTGGGGTAATCGCTGGCATAATGCCCCCAGATATAATGGCTCTGGAAAGTAAGAGAATATATGACAAGAGCCGAAGCCTTGGCAGGCCGTTAATAGCTGAGGAGCGCAAAGAAATCAGATACGAGAGTCTATCTAAATGGCAAAGACGCTGGGATATAACAACCAAAGGGAGATGGACACACCGACTCATTAGTGATGTGCAGGCATGGGTTGATAGAAAACACGGTAATGTCGACTTTAATATGATGCAATTCCTGACAGGACATGGTTGTTTTAGAGAGTACCTCCATAAATATGGCCATGATGATGGAGTTATATGCTCATTTTGTGCCAAGGCTAATGAAAATGCGGAGCATATTTTCTTTCACTGCCAAAGATATAGTAAAGAACGAGAGTTGTTGGAGAACCAAGTAGCAGAAAGAATAACACCGGGCAATGTTGTTCCACATATGCTACACTCTAAAGAAATATGGGATGGTATCAAAAATTTGTCAGCGTTCGTACTCAATGATTTGAGACAAATGGAGAGAAGGCGAAAAAGTGAAAGCATAGCAATAGCTGAAATTCCATAGTAGTAGATGTAGTACCTTTTCCTGTAGTAGTAGATTTAGTAACTTATGGTTGTGCTGTAGGACCACTTGCTAGATAAATTTATTTGGATGCAGGTAAACTGACGATACCAGACATAGAAACTTACGTTTCTGTGGTATGGACAGAGACATGGTGGGTGGAGGAGTACTGTTATGGCAGGGGTGGCTCTCTAATCAGATGACCTAAATAGTGGGTGGTAACAAGCAGATGCTACTTTCGACGTATTGCATCAGGACAATAACGGACATTGAGCTTAGTGCTCAAACCGCCTCCCGACGAATACTTAACGGTTGTACCGGGGGGATCGGTACTTTGACGGTAGGAGGTTTGGTTCGGGTTAAAGTCCCACACTGACGGGGTTAGGCTTTCGATGCTTAATAAAAAAAATAAATAATTGGCGCGTACACTTCTGTTAGGTGTTTGGCCGAGCTCCTCCTCCTATTTGTGGTGTGCGTGTTGATGTTGTTCCACAAATGGAGGGACCTACAGTTTCAAGCCGACTCCGAACGGCAGATATTTTTATGAGGAGCGTTTTCATGGCAGAAATACACTCGGAGGTTTGCCATTGCCTGCCGAGGGGCGACCGCTATTAGAAAAATGTTTTTATTAATTTTGCTTTCACCGAGATTCGAACCAACGACCTCTCTGTGAATTCCGAATGGTAATCACGCACCTACTCATTCGGCTACGGCGGCCGCCGGCTTTCGATGCTTCCTCCTCGTAAAAAAAACATCAACACAATCAATTGCAACACACAACAACTACACATACACCGCACACTACACCATCACACGATCAGAAGTATTCTTCAAAAATAAACAAATTAATTATTCTATCTTAATGGTTTACCATCAGAGATACAAGGACAAATATATTATTTGCATGGTTCAATGGTGACAACACCAGATGAACCGCATAAATTTCTGCAAATATTATATATTTCATATCGTCGATGGTGGATCAGCTGAATGTGCAGTGCAATATACAGGGAACACAACAGTTAAGGAGACGAATTATTGAACAGTTGCAAGCATTTTTTCACGCTAATAACGCTGTGGTTAATATGTTCAAAACAGCATTGGAACGAATGCCAAAAAAAATTTGGAAAATCATTGTTTTTCACGTTGCGTGTTCACGAGTTGGGCAACCATCCGCTTTGTTTGTGTTAACGTCAGACCAAAGAACAAAAAATGTTGTTAACCAAAGAGTTCAATGAAACGGATAATTTGCGGACACGTCTAACGCTTCGATTCAGTATTGACTTTGGACTCACTTTCATTTCTTACTTAGAGAAGTTCAACTAAATTACATTTCATCTTTGTAATCGAAATGAATTCTTTACTGTTGTGAAATGAAATAAAATTTTTCTTTTTCAAATATAAAACAAACAAAAATATGTGTTCTTCATCTTTTAGTCCCCAAACGAAATGTTACAAAAAACGAAGCCATCTGGTGGCGAAACGGAGTTCGCCGGGACTGCTATTATTGTATAAATATGTTATTTTTTACGAATATATCCAAATTAGGTTCTGTTGTATAAATCGTGCTAAGTATCTGTTTATAAACTGTGAGTGTACGAATAAATTGTGTGACCACTGTATATTGAGATTAGTAGAGAGTAAATATTCGTCCATTAATATCGCTTTTGCCCTAAGTCTTTAAGTAGCTGCGATGGCGGGTCTTCTTCTTAAAACGACAGGTATGCTGTGTAAGCTGGAGGTTGGGACATCCGCTCTCCTCACATACTGCCGTCGTCAGATCTGCGTTGCAATACTACGTGAAGAGAAATACATTAATGAATTTGTCATTAAAGTTTTCCTAACGAAGATGCAAGTGGTAGATTTTGCCCTGCTCCATAAAGAGCAGTAGACTAAGAGCTGGCGGCCACGGAGGTACTACGATAACACCTCCGGCTAGAATTTTGAGAAGTGGTTGGGAGAACCATGAAACAGTGCCATTTGCAAGGATTTTGCTCAAAACCCCTGCAAAAAAGACGTCAGACGACTTAAAGTTGCAAAAAAAAGTTGCTAAAAAATTTTTCGTACCTCCGGCTGAAAATTTGTAGGCTTACTGTTTGAAGGTCACAAATGCTGTATATAAATCGTCAGACGTCTAGATCGCTGCAAAAGTAGTGTCAGACGACCCCAAATTTGTAAATTTTTTTCGAAAAACTTTTTTTTTTACCTCCGTCTGACGTTCTCACATATTATAGTAGGCACTATTTTAACTGTATATTTAAATCGTCAGACGGAAATACCGCTGCTAAGTCAACCTACAATATCCGTGAAGTTCCGGTCTGCCTGAATTTTTTTCTTTTTTTTTCGGAATTTATTTTTGTTACCTCCGTCTGACATTTTTACATACTAAGCATTTTAAGTACACATTTAAATTGTCAGACGAAAATACCGTTGCAAAATACCTCTGCGATATCGCGAACTTCCAGTCCAGATTGCTGAATACATTGTTGATGCAATGTTGATGCATTGGCTTGTTCTTCCCCACCACTGGTTTCCACTGCAACAGAATCTGTTGAAGTTGATGTGGACGGTTTGTCTGTGAGTGTACGAGATCCCATCAATTCCATATATTTAGTAATATATTTTTTTGGCACAGCCGTGAAATTCTTATAGCATTGAACGTGGCAGCCATGTGTTTCATTTATTTCCGCAGGCAAAATAACCTCACTATACTTCAATTTCAATTTTTCACGAACTTGAAGCACTTCTAGACACTTCTGCAGCTTATTCGAATTTAGTAACGGTATTGAATCACTTTCGTCACTAAGTTGACAAATCACACACTTTTTATTAGACGCCATTTTCACACAAACGTTCTCTTTTCCCGACATTTCTACACTAAGCGTGCCCAAACCTATTTTCCTCTCCCCCTTTCAATATACAAAGCGGGCATAACGGCTGGGCCCTAAGCCACATTTGCGCATGCTCGTGACACATACACACACACACACACACACATTTATGGCTACGTATTTATATATTTGACACGATTTCATCGTAATTTCAAATGCGATTTTCGCCTGTTTTTTTCCCGCATTCTATATCAAGTATATACTAGCTTGAGATAAGTATTTTGCAACGGTATTTTCGTCTGACAATTTAAATGTGTACTTGAAATGCTTTTTGCAATAGTATGTAAAAATGTCAGACGGAGGTAACAAAAATAAATTCCGAAAAAAAAAAGAAAAAAATTCAGGCAGACCGGAACTTCACGGATATTGTAGGATGACTTAGCAGCGGTATTTCCGTCTGACGATTTAAATATACACTTAAAATAGTGCCTACTATAATATGTGAGAACGTCAGACGGAGGTAAAAAATTTACAAATTTGGGGTCGTCTGACACTACTTTTGCAGCGATCTAGACGTCTAACGATTTATATACAGCATTTGTGACCTTCAAACAGAAATTTTCAGCCGGAGGTACGAAAATTTTTTTAGCAACTGTTTTTTGCAACTTTAAGTCGTCTGACGTCTTTTTTGCAGGGGTTTTGAGCAAAATCCTTGCAAATGGCACTGTTTCATGGTTCTCCCAACCACTTCTCAAAATTCTAGCCGGAGGTGTTATCGTAGTACCTCCGCGGCCGCCAGCTCTCCGTCTACAGCAAGTCATCCGTTGCCGATCTACAGTGATGCAAATTAAATTGCACAACCTTCAGCGGCTCTGGTTTCAATGCTGCTCTTGTGTTCTTCGGGTAAGACAACCTTTAGGTGGCCTATCCCGTATCTCAAATTTCCAAGTCTTTGAAGATTTGCTCAGATCGGTGAGTTATGCTCAGCTAGAGATCTTTACTGTTTTCCTAACTCTGGCACGGCCTCTGACTATGGTCCAATCGTCGGGATGCACCTTTTCGTTTTGACCATTAGTGGAGGTGGAGTCCACACCCTCGCAGTCGTTCGAAAGGGTACATCTTTAATGGTACCATATCTAATTTGCCTCCTGGCCATAGTTCTCCAAGGCTGCGAATGCGGGCAGTAAGAAAATCCATGGACTCCTTGTTGCTGCATCTCACCACCTTGACTCTCTTGTGCCATTTGATAACATCAAACATAACTCTCATTCGTTCTCCATTTTTATTGGATCCTTCTTTGATCTATGTGATAATAAATCTCATTATTTTCTCTTCTACCAGCAGCCACTTCTCGTTTGTGATCTTATCTACTTGTAGCGCCGGCGGCGAGTTAAAACTTGAAAATGGTTTCACCCGCTTGCTATTAGACTGCTATTTGTTATTGCATTTCTGTCTTTTCGACGATATCGGTGCCGTATTCCTTACCAAGGCTGCAGGTTTGAAGCTGTTCAAACTGAAACATTCGAAGGCTGTTCCGGTTTTCGCAGGGAAGGTGCAGTCTGGCTCGCCTTTTCGAAATGGCTTCTTTGGAAGCCTCGCGTTCAACTACCGTCGTACTCAAGCCATACTGCTTCCCGAAAAAAAATGCACAACAACCAAAAAAAAAAAACACAATAATCAGCTAACCCTCTCCACATATTCACAAGTTTTTCAAAAGCGTTTACCTAAGTCCGGCGGGAAAGTTTGAAACATTTAACATAACACATAACATTCTTTATATTCTCCTAAATCAGTTGTGGAAGGAGTGGCTACCTAATTGTGCGACATTTCAGCAGGCTTAAAGCAATTGTTGTCTAAAAACTAGGAACTTGCAAGTTGTAATTTTTGAAGAACGTGTGTCATATAATTTTTATTTGCTATACCCTACAGCCGGTGCAGTGCTTTGATTTTGTAATAGACTTGCCAATATTGGAAATGTACATTTTATTACACATTGCAATGCTCATCAACGTACGGCACGTAGAGAGCGAGAAATGTTGATCCACTGCTCGTGCATGCCGGATGGTTGGGTAATGGTCTCAGAGAGCAAGAGTGAGAGTCGAGTGGCGAATCTTGTGGCTGTCTGTTGCGATTGCAGCTTTCCGATATCAAACATTATTTGCGTAGTTAGATGCAAATTTTTTGCTGCATAGAAGCGTGTGCGTAATTTGGCTGCAAAAAGGTAATGATGCGAGTCGATGTTGAGTCCTCGGATCGTAGGTACATGCAGAACAACAGAAGCGTGTCTTCCATCTATCACAACCTGATTTATCTGGTGTCACGTTTTCCGATCAGTTATGTATCTTTTTATCCTGGAATCTACATGTAAACGCTGAATAACTTTGTCATTTACTAACCAATCGACTTCAACATGCTTGTTTTCGATACGTCAATTCAGTGCAATTTCAACAATGGATTTCTTTACACCGAAACAACGCGCTGAAATAGTGACGCTATACATAAAAAATAATCGTTCTATTGTTCTAACTCAACGCGCGTATCGTAAAAAGTTTCGCGGAAACAAGTACCGTCTGACAATACTATTCGTCGTTTGATGTCGAATTTTTTTGAGCACGAGACAGGTGGAGAACGTCAACATGCCGTTCAACAACCGCCAAGACGTTCCAATGAACTTGTTGAAGCAGTGAGGGAGAGCGTTGCCCAGGAGCCAACAGTGTCGTATCGTCGTCACACTCAGCATTTTGGCGTCAATGAAACCACAATGCGGTACATTTTAAAGTATGGTTAAAATTTTTCTCCGTATAAAGTGCAATTGCCGCAAAGAATATTGCCGACAGACAATTCACGTCGTTTGGAATACGGCCAAACAGTCGCTCGAATGGTTGACACTGAACCCAATTTTTGGAAGCAAATTTTAATGACTGACGAGGCAGATTTTAATCGCAAATGCGTGAGAAAGGTTTAGACGGTTACTGCGATTGCAAGAATTGAATTTTCGCAACGAAAATTGCCGGGACGTCTAGTGTCAAAAAGAGGCGACATCGACTAGCCCCCCAGATCACTTGACTTAACCCCCCGAACTTCTCTTTGTGGGGTTACCTGAAAAGGAAGGTTTACGCCAACAAGCCGCAGACTATTGACCAGCTTAAAGCAAACATTTGTGCCGAAATCGACGCTATAAAAGCCGAAATGTTTGAGAAGGTGATGACAAACGCAGAAAAAAGATGGCAGTTTTTGATTGCTAATAAAGGTGGCCACTTGATTGATATTGTATTCAAAAAATAGTTTTAATAAATTGTAAATAACAAAACCAAATAAAAATACAGTCGAACTTCTCTACAGTGAACTTCCATATAATGAAGCTCTCCTTATAATGAACTGGTTTCGAAGACACTGCTTTTTCATTCTACTTTCGGTGTATTTTTGTCTCCTTATAATGAATTTCTATATAGTGAAGTTTTCTATATAATGAACAAATTTTACAGCTGGAAATTCAAGCGTCCTAAGTTTTTGTCTCCATATAGTGAATTTTTTCAAAAGTTTTCTGTTGCAAAAAATTACAGTTAGATGTGGACAAACTGTAATGAGGAGAATCCCAAAATTGAAACAGAAAGAGCTGAGCTATTACAGTTTTATTCAGTGATTGAAGTTAAAATGACGCATCGAAGCAGCATTTCGCTTGAAAAAAAAGTTATTAATGATTAACAAAGTTAATGAAGGAAAGAAAAAAAAAGATATTGCCAATGAATTCGGAGTTCTTCCCAGCACTTTATCAAATATTTTAAAAAATAATGAAGTGATTTTAAAAAATGCGGAGGATTTGGCAGTAAATACCAAACGCAAAAGACTTCGACCTTGTCATTTTGAGGATATTGTCGAAGCAATGCTGAAATGGTTACTCGTTGCACGTGGTAAGAATCTCCCTTTATCTGGACCATTATTGAAGCAAAAGGCCAAAGATTTTGCGGAAGCACTAGGACACCACGAATTTGAGGCAAGTACAGGTTGGTTAGGCAAGTTCAAAAGTCGGCATGGCGTTATTCAAAAGACATTATGTGGGGAAAGTGCTGACGCCAACATAGAAAACCGTCATGAATGGGTAACGAACGTCTTACCGAAATTAATTGAAAATTACAACATTAACAACATTTTTAATGCCGATGAGACTGCTTTGTTTTTCAAATGCTTGCCAACTAAAACACTGGCATTCAAAAATGAAAAATGCTTCAAGGGAATAAAATCTTTAGGTGTCGATTATGAGTTTAACAAAAAAGCATGGATGACCAGTGAGATTTTTACGAAATGGATTGTAAAACTCGAAAAAAATTTTGTGATCAAAACAGAAAGGTGTTAACTGATAACTGCACTGCCCACCCTAAAGATGTAAGAGACAAATTGAGAAACATTCATCTCGCTTATTTTCCTCCCAACATGATTTCGTTACTGCAACCAATGGACCAAGGCATTATCTATATACAACATGAAACAACATTGCAGAAAACAAATTTTAACGAATATATTGACTCAAGTGGATGAGGGAAATTCTGTTATGGCCATAGACTTGCTGCAAGCAGTTCGAAATCTTAGCATTGTATGGAATGTCTATGTTAAACCAGAAACAATTGCCAACTGTTTTAAAAAGGCTGGATTTTCAAAAGATGCTATGCAGATTCCGTTTGAGCATTGGGATGAAGAGGACCTTCTTTCAATATCGGATTTGGCTGCTTTACAGTATTCATTTAAAAAAGTAGCAAATATCGAAGCATCGTTTGATGACTACGTAAATGTTGATAATGGTGTGCAGACTTGGGACAACCCATCCGAAGAAGATATTCTCAACAGCATTTTTGAAAGTCGCGGTGTTCCAGCTGAACCTGGTAAGCATTTATCTTTTTATAGTCAAACAAAAATTTAATATGTAAATATTATTTCAGATAACGATGAACACGATTTGACCGTTGAATAATTGGCAGAAACTGAGGAGGCATTACCTACGATGATACAAGCTGCTTCATCCATTAGCGTAATTAGAACCTTTGTGGAAATGAGGAGTGACGTCCCGATTAATGTTTTCAACTCTCTACATGATTTGGAAGCTTTTATTGAAAATGAAAAATGGAAGACTGCAATTCAAACCAAACTCACTGATTATTTTAAATAAAATTACATAAAAAATCAATGTTTCTTTATAATGAAGTTTCTATATAGTGAAGTGATTTTCAGGTCCCGTGCGAATTCACTATATGGAAGTTCGACTGTACCTCACTTATACAAATCAGTTGTATTTTTTTTTTTCAAAGTTATTCAATGTTTTAATACCGACATAAAAGATGGTGCACCCTGTAGTGCCGCAGACTACCATGTTTCGAGCCCCGATGTAGTCGATCACCCTTTGTCCGTTACCGGATGGTTTGTTGTGCAGGCTGGGTTTTCCGACTGTGGGACCAAAAATTCCCTCCTTGCCCACTCTAGCGTTGATTGTGCCAAGCACGATTTTTATGTCGTGGCAGGGACAGAGCTCATAGGAACGTTCCATGCGCTCATATAAGGAATTTTTGGTCGCATCGTCTTTGTCTTCCACTGAGGTGTGGACGCAAGTGGGCGAGATGCTAAAAAATCTCGCTTTTATGCGTATTTTTGCGAGACTCTTATCCAACGGAGTGAACGACAGAAGTATTCTATTGCTGCGTCTGCCATAAACGGGTCCACCCGAACTCCACCTCGGTTGGGTGCAACAAGTGCAACGGGTGGAGCCATCTTAAGACCTGTTCAGGCCTTAAGACTCATAGGGAGTGGTCCACACGGTATGTGGCCTCGCGTTGCTCCCGCCAGCAGGCGTCCAATGCCTCCACGGCTACTACCCACATGATAGGCCAGCACTAACAACCGCCACCACAACCAAACCTCTACGGTAAGGAGCGTATCGGAAGCGTAGCGGAAGCTTTGAGCTTCTACAATTCAACTATAACGGACTCACGAGTAAGGTCGACGAGATAGTTGACTTCATGAGCCGACACAGTATCAAAATAGCTGCGGTCCAGGAAACAAAGCTGCACGCTAGATTCCCTCTCATCACCAGGGATGGCTATAACGTGCACAGACATGATCGCGAGCAAGACAATGGTGGTGGCCTAGTGTTTATAGTCCACCACACAGTGCAGTATCGTCTCATTGAAGAAGGGATCGACCAAAGGGACAGCACCTTAGAATGTCAAGGCATAGCTGTCCGGACAGGCGATTCCGAGCTCGAAATTTTTAAGGTTCATATACCCCCTGTCACCTGCTGCCCGGCAGGATATCACCCTGATATAGGTGCGCTCATCAGAGGTGAAAACCGATTGGTTGTAGGTGACTTCAATGCGCATCACGATCTTTGGCATTCGAGCCTGCCAAACGATCGTAGGGGACAGCAATTGGCATAGCAAATAGACGATTCGACATTCAGCACTGTGAACGACGAAGCCCCCTCCAGGGTAGTGGGCGATTGCAACAGCTCGCCTGACCTAACAATAGCTAGCGCGGGTCTGATAAATAGCATAACGCTTGCATCAGACCACTTGCCCATTATCTTCTCGATTGAGGGACCTGATGACTTTGTTTCCGCGAACCTCCGGTCCTATTTTAACTTTAAGAAAGCTTATTGAGCCGGCTTCACGGAAGACACCTTCGCCGCTCTTCCCATCCCCACCGATGTGCGCGCTGGCGAATACGCATTCCGCAAGGTGCTCACAGCTGCTGCGACCCGCTTCATCCCAGCTGGAAGTTTCAAGGACATCCGTGCTCATTTCCCAGCCGAAGCAGCCAGCTTGGCAAACGCGCGTGACCACCTACACCAGGCCGATCCCGGGGATCCCCGCATAAGGGATCTCAATTTGGAGATCCGGCAACTGGTAGATCAACGCAAGCGGACTAAATGGGTTGAGCACTTGAAAAACCTTTAACCTCACCTCTGGGGTGAGTAAGCTCTGGTCCACCGTTAGGTCCCTGTCGAACCCGACGAAGCACAACGACAAGGCTGCCATCACCTTTAACGGTTACACTTCGTCGGAACCGAAGAGATGTGCGAACTACTTTAGCCGAATTTGTTTACTGCATCCTCCGGCCGACCGAACCAAGCTTCGTGCTACCAGAAGGCTGCACAAACTGACGAGCGACAATGCGCCACTTGCTTTCTCCTGTGATGAGGTTCAGGGGGCCATCAATAAATCTAAAACATCAAAAGCCATTGGCCCTGACGGACTAAACGCGCTGATGCTGAAGCACCTGGGACCATTGGGAGTAGGATTTCTCACAAGGGTTTTCAACCTGTCCGTGGCCACTCTCATAATCCCGTATAAATGGAAAGCAGGGAGAGTGGTTCTACTACTGAAACCTGGGAAACCCGCCAACCAAGGGGAATCTTATCGTCCAATAACTCTCCTTTCCTCAGTAGTGAAGACACTTGAAGCCCTCCTACTCCCACTCTTCATGGAACACCTGGCCCCAGCCCCGCACGGCTTCTGACGAGTGCATAGCACCATCACTGCACTCACCGCGGGCTTAACCAAAACCGCCCCTGCGAGAGGACTTTCCTAGTAGCGTTGGAGAGATGGTCCGCAATCTACCTGAGCGGTCGTCACTCGTCAATGATTTTTCGAGATCAAACATCAAAGCAGAGGAAGATAAAGCAAGGTGTATCGCAGGGTGGTGCCCTTTCTCCCTTGCTGTTCAACTTCTACATCTCGAAGCTCCCCCAACCAATGACGTCGGGCAATGACATCGATGGGCTGTGTTCCAAAGTGAGCAACTACCTCACCGACCTTTCTCGCTTTTTCACTGCGAGGAATCTCCAACTGTCCCCCACTAAATCCACGGCGACCCTCTTTACCACCTGGACAAAGGAGGTCAAACTGTCCCTTAAGGTAAAAGTCGACGACACACCAATTCCGACGGTAAACAACCCCAAAATTTTGGGTGTAACCTTTGACAGTTTGTTCTCCTTCTCAGCGCACACAACCGCAATTGCCACTAAAGTCCAAAATCGCAACAATGTCCTCAAATCGCTTGCCGGCAGCACTTGGGGCAAAGACAAAGAACTGTTGCTATCGACATTTAAGGCAATTCTGAACTATTACTGTTAACAAAAAGCCAATCGAATATTTCAACCACATTTTGCTGCTTCCACATTGACACTTTCATCTTCGATATTTGGTATTTATTTTATCCAAACATTTTTTCAGTTGGCAGCAATAATGTTTTTCGGAATTTGAGGTC
Organism: Anastrepha fraterculus; assembly: GCA_037575425.1. Classification (NCBI taxonomy): domain Eukaryota; kingdom Metazoa; phylum Arthropoda; class Insecta; order Diptera; family Tephritidae; genus Anastrepha; species Anastrepha fraterculus. Next base: position 1,909,204 of record JAYXIM010019672.1, read on the forward strand.
TTATGCATATAAACTTCCTCGAATCGTATCTTTAGATACAAAAACCCCACTTTGACTAAAAACTGCTTCAGCTTCACGCAAAGATAAATTCGATTTTGTCACAAACAAATCAATGATCTTCTGATCTTGCTTTGGAGAGTTAGGTATTTTTTATGGCCTCGTCCGGCGAAGTCGACAACGCTTTTAACTCCGGTATACTGTTGCACCCATTTATTTACGAACGTCTTCGACATCTTCAAATATTTTGCTGCAGATGCACATGTCATTTTTGGGTTTTTCGGGCTTGTATATAGAAGCACTGGAGCTAATCGTTTTTCATACGCGGAACTCATTTTGTAAAAAAAACTTACACTTTCCAATTTTCATATAACTAAAAAATTGCACAACGCGTATTGCGGAAAAGGATACGCCTATTTAGTAGGTTTTGTATTTTACGGAACTCTAAGTTTGAATTTTGCCGGTCACGCTTTCATTAGACGGACTATAGATACCCACCATAAACACGTCTAGAGGTAAATATCCGTCAAAAAGTCGATTCATAAATACCTAATTGCTGAGAACGTCAAGACATTGATTTTGAGGGTTGTTCAGCAACAATTTGCGCTAACGCAGCAATATTATCAACAGGAATTCCAGTTTGTGATTTGCCAGTCCTTTTTTACCGACCTTTGAATTGTCGAAAAATCACAAATTATGCGATATGTTGTTCGTACAGATAGACCATTGCACTATGTTTGAATAATTTCAATAAGTTTGAATAATTTTAACGCGTTGTTCTATCGTGTTGAAGAGAACTTAAGTCTTATACTGATGGCGCCAACATATTATAAATTACAACGCATGGTAAATTTTTGGCAGCATATAAGTTATGGTTCCACCTTATGGAAAAGCAGGTCTATCTAAAAATACCTTTATTCTGTTATTTTTACCTTGGAACTCACCTTGTATTTCAAAGTAAGGGAACAGGCATATTACGTGGAAGTAGATTTGTTTCGAACTTGATTTTCGTTGCTGAAGATGGTTTATTTTGATGTTCATAGCTTTTTTCGAGTTGTACGAAGGGTTAGTACAGTTTTAATGCACATGCGCATTTCAGAACAACGCCGTATTTACCACCAAAAGATAAGACGAATTAACACTTTGCTTGTTGTTAGCTTTTCGTATTTTTCTGAACATAAATATGTACCCATAACTTACAACTTACAGTTATTGCAAAAAACTAAGTTGTGTTTTATAAATTTATGTAGATCTGTACGTTGCTCGATTGCACCGCCCTGTGGTGAAAGAATGTGTCCAAGGTCAAAATTCAATTATGACAAAAAGTTCCAAACTTTTATTTGAGCATAATTAAAAAAAATTTAAGCTGCCAAATTTTGAAAAACATAAAAAAAAATGTATTTGTTTTCTTTGAAATTGACAAATATTTGTCTACATTTCAAAGAAAAATACTTGTATCAAAAAATTTTAGTTTGTTTTAAATTAAATTAGCAAAGCTCTTAGCTATTTTTCGCTCCAAGCTTTAGTATAAATGCTGTTAAAAATTTAAGTTGGTTAAGATGGATGTAGCTGAGTCAAAGGTATCGGACCTTATAAAACATATCGGAGCAATAAAACATAAACTTTAAAAACATGAATAGATTTTCAGTCATCTGATAAAAAAGTTTTGTTCGAATTTTAACTTCTAATTTATGTTGTTCGGATTATGGAAGCTATACTGTAAATTATCGACACATATTTATTTATATGTAAGTATGTTTTGTATACACCAGTAACAATTATTTTAGTTTATTCTAGACTGTTCCGGGTGATGGTCACAGATAACATAGTTTAAAGAAAATTGAACCAAAGACAAATCCTAATATGAGCGTCCCAAGCTGTATATGTATGTGAGATAGCAAAATAGCGCGTTTTCTGTTTCTACTTATGGTTGTAACCATTTGTAAGGCACAAAAGTGTATGTAAAGGCAGTGTCTTATTCTTCTATTTAACTTTAAGTTTTGAAGATACAGTCCGACTGAATTAACTATTTTAATAAATACACCTTATAATGTTATTAAAAAGGTTAAGAAGTAGCAAAATTTTGTTTGTCAAAACATTCGGTTTTTTTTTGAGTCCGAGGGTAGTAAACTGCCAAGAAAACCGGTGGTGGAAATGGAAGGCAAAAGCAAACATTAATCGAAGCAAAAAAAAAATCATTGCTTTAGTAACTGAAACGGGTATGTAAGTGTAAAACGTTTTAGAGTAATATTATTGCACACATACATATTTCGTGTAGATAGAAAATTTGTTGAATCAAAATATAATAAAAATATTAAATCTTATATAATATATATTATCATAAACACGTTAAGTTAATCTTGAGCGGCGCATAACCTTGACGAAGTGCAAAATACTTTTTTCGTTAATATAAAATTAAAAGAAATCAATATTGAAAATAGCAATCAAAATGACACTGTGGAAGGAATAGTGGAAGCAGCGAAGCGGAATTGCCGTGAATAAATTTTCCTCTTTTAACAGCGAGACTAAAGAAGGATGACGTACACCTTATGCTCGTATATACGTACATGTGCATCAGAGACGAAGAAAGCTTAGACTTCCTGCACCCGCGGCTTCTCCTCAATTTGTGGTGTCTTAGATTGTAACACGTATTCATGTTAAAACTAACAGACCCACAGTTTTATGCTGACTACTGTTTTCGACTGTCATAAAAATTTCTGTTTAATATACTTATCACAAATCCGCCCTTCGGCTTAAGAGGTAGGTCGGAAGCACGTTTGATTTTATTGAAAAAAAATGTATTTGTAAAAATTTCCTTGTATGGTGAAATTTAAATATAAATAAATAAATACAATGTATTTATATACTTAGAGTATGTTTTATAAGAATAGCTCATCCCCCACTTTGTGCTGTGGGTCTCGTCTTAAAATCGGGGAATGTTACAGCCCTAAGAAGTTCTAAGTTTAAAAGAATTTTCAATGCACTCGAAAATTTGCCTTCGCCTGTCAAATGTGAACATTGGTAAACAGTTTTAATTGATGCTTTAATGTAAAATAAACAAGGCATGCTTTGAGAATAAAAACTAGAGTCTAGTGTCATACCTTTTCAACTAACAGTTACATACATATGTATTATAACTAATAATTGCATATGAAACGGGTGAAGACGGGTTGGGTTTTACTTTCTATTTGTGACACAGGTGTGAAAGTGAAACATAAACGTGTGACGAAGAAATTTATTTGCATTAATTAGTTTTTTTTATTGAAATAAAAATATCAACATTAATCAGTTTTTAGTAATATTTGGAGGAAATTAAAAGTAAAAGATACCGCCGCAAACGTAACCATAACAAAATCGCTTGATTAAGCTTGAAGAACGAAAGAAACTGATAATAATTGCTGCGTGCAAACAAACTGCAAAACGGCAAAATATTTGTCCAGAGGCTCCAGCATAAGTTTGGTGTATAACTAGGCCTATCTACGAGGGCCAAATCTGCTGAACACACGCATATTTTACAAGTGCAACTGACCGGACGAGGAAAGGAGAGGTGATAGACAAGTGAAACTTGCTCCAACATAACCTCTCAAAAATCATCAAAGAAACAGAAGCAATTTAGCAGCCTGGAAGTATGTAACTAACACCGCCACTAAATACTAATAAAGGGATGTCACCTGGCGATCCAAAAGAATGCTGGTAGAAGTCTCTCCGGGTGCAGAAAAAAGGTCGGTTGGAAGTTTAGATGTGTCTGAGTTAATGCGGCTTAGGAAAGGTTCTTGGGTAAGGAATTTACAAAATGTAGCAACGAAAAACGATCTATTTATGGTATCTTCAAATGTTGATGACCTAACTGAGAAAGTAAAGGTTTTAACTGTTGAAAGCAAAACGTTAGTTTCTGAAGTCAACTTGCTGAAAGCCAAAATGGAAAGCGAGAGGGCAGAAATAAATCGATTTATTGATGACAGCAATAGAAAGAACCTCTTGTTCAAACTAATGGAAAAACAAGCTTTCCCTAAAAAAGCTGTAAAAAAGATATGCGAAGAAACAATAGGTGTAGAGGCAAATACATTTGGAGACGTTAAATTTCTATATGAACGATGCACTAAGATGGCGGTTAAGGTGGAATTTTTTAATAATTTAAGAACATCAAAAAGCTGGAGGGCTCTATTATTTCCGTTGAGAACGACTTAAGCGTTGGAAAGAGAGAGAAAAAACAGGAACTTCTTCAACTTAAAAGAGAAGTTCGTAACATTGATGCGACGCGTAATATACTAGTATTGGGGAATAGGTGCAAATAGAAAATAAATTGTTTAAATGTTATCCCATAAAATATTGATGAGCGCGGAAGAGTATTAAATAATATCTACGGTAAAAAGTTTGACGATACAAATCTTAATTTTAACAATTTATTATTTATAATGAAAGAAAAGTAAACTCAAAAAACTAAGAAATTGTAAAACAAAGTCATTAAACAATCAAATTAGAATTACTTGTGAAAACAGAAACAAATGTAAAGGCATAATTAATGAAAAATATACCAAAACGAGTGAGGACCTCAAGACTGATCTAAATACACTCTCATATAACGTATATGGTTTGGAAAACAAATCATTGCAACCTAGATTTTTTCAATATGTCAAGTCTTTTGATATTTTCATATTACTTGAAACATACACAAGCGCAGATAAAATTGACAAAAAAAAAAATGGGTCGAAATAAGAAATTCAAAGGATAAGATAGAGAATGGGGGAGGTCAGATTCTGCTTGATTTTTGTAATGATTTCGTATTAATTATTTTAAATGGTAGAAGTAAAGAGGAGTCCGAAGAAAATTACACTTTCATCAGTCAAGTGGGAGAATCGGTAATAGATGTGTTACGACGCTTAAATTGAAGTTGGGTGGAACAGCCAGCAAAGTGTCAAGATGTTGCTATTGCCATAGCTAAATTGGAATATCCAAAAACCTGAGAAGTATCAAGAAAATTTAAATAAGAACATGGGAAATATAAGTAGAGTAAAAAAAGTTAGAATTCAAGGCCTCCAAGAGGCAATAGAACAGTCGATAAGGAATCAAAGGATTTCAAAAAGGTTAGTTACGAACAGAGAATGTGAAGAAGTGAGAATCTCGTCATTTCAAAGACTAAGTGTTCTAGAGAATGCTATAATGAAACAAATAATCTTTTAATTTATTTTAAAAGTCTGATCCCTAGTGCTAATGCCAAAGAAATATAATATTTTATGCCCCGCAGGCGAAATTAGATCTGTGCTAAACAAGGTTAAATTAATCAAAGCTCCAGGGACTGACAGAATTCCTTACGAGTTCTTAAAAAATGCCCCTAAAAGTTTTATTACGGCTTTGTCAGCTGCTTACACATGCATATCTTTTTGAAAAATGCAAAGTAGACGGGGCTTTTAGATTTAGTGTAGTTTTTTTTATTTTCAAAGAGCGGGATAGTAGAAAACTACAGAGGAACTTCATTTCGGAACTGCATTGCTAAAGTTATGATGGGCATAATTAATGAAAGACCGAAAGAAAAAGTATTTTAAACGAGTATCAAGCAAGTTTCAGAAAGAATCACTCCACATTCGAAAATATATTCAATTTAGCCGCTATTGTTATTTTAAAATTCGATGAAAAAAATAAAGTTTACGCATATTTTTTCGACTTGAAAGCGGCGTTTGATAGAGTACCAAGAAACGCCTTGATATATTAGCTGCACCATATTGGCCTTGCAACGAAGCTAGTGAAGTTCATAGAGAATATATGCAGCGGTACAAAGCCAGTTGTATGGAATGGCTCAGAAATTTCAGATACATTCAAAACAAACTCACATGTCAAACAGGCACGCTTATTGTCGCCAATACTATTTGCGCTTTACATAAATGACTTATGTACATGAAAGCTTAGAAGGAGGTTTAAACGTTGAAGCGAAAAATATTAGACTTACATATATTGTATGCAGATGATACCATTTTGTAAGCTTGAAAGTTACTGCAACGTAAGAATTCTTGAAGTGAACCGCTCTAAGTCACAAATAGCGGTGTTCAAAAAGGGTGGAAAACTTATTAAATAAGAGAAATGATATTACAGTAGGGAAGACATACAGATTGTTTCTCGATATACTTACATAGGGGTAGAAATAACAGCTCAGATGAATTTAAAAAAAACAGTTTGAAAACAGAGCAGCTGCAGCATAAAATTGTATTAATGCTTCGTGGACTTATCTTAAAAAAAAAGAAATTTCAATTGAAGCAAATTGTTTTTTTTGTTTTAGTTTTTTCCAACTTATTACATCTGTCAACTTTCGACACTTAGTAATTTGTATACCAATTGTGGGAATATAAGGGTAACATTAAATCATTATTTAAAGTACAATTCTAGTTACAGCATAAGAGGTATAATGCATATAAGAATTATATGACATAGGACGGAAAAATACACATAAAAATTATATGACATAAAACGTAGAACAAGTTGTCTTCGTTTTTGCAGTTCTGAATGTGGAATTTTCAGCATTTCTTCGTTTGTGTGTGTTAGTAGTCTGTGAATATGATTTGTGCGGTATTCTCGAAGGACGTCTTCTATAAATTTAATTTTGAGGCCCCTGTGTATATCGTCATTGATTATGTACCAGCCTGCGTTTGTGATAGCCCTAAGGATTTTTGATTGTAGTCGTTGCATTATTTTAAGGTTGGATTTGCTTGCTGTTCCCCAAAGTTCGATGCAATATTTCCGGATTGAAGTTATAATAAAGGGTGATTTTTTAAGAGCAAAGGCGGGACCAGGAGCTCATGCAAATGTTGACCGCGACTGCGCCACAAATGGTCCATCCGCTTAGTCTAATTTTGGCATACTCTTTCCAATGTTTCGGCCGGTATCTCACATATAAATGCTTTAATGTTGTCTTCGAATGCGTTAATTGAAGCAGGCTTGTCTGAATAGACATGAGCTTTAACATAGCCCCACAAAAAATAATCTAAAGGCGTTATATCGCACGATCTGGGTGGCCAATTGACAGGCCACGAACATGAAATAAAATGTTCACCGAATTCGCCTCTGAACAAGTCTATTGTTACGCGTGCTGTGTAGCATGTGGCACCGTCTTGCTGAAACCACATGTCATGTAAGTCAAGCTCTTACATTTTGAGCAAAAACAAGTTGGATATCATTTCTCGGTAGCGCTCACCATTCACAGTTACGTTACGATTCGCAGCATCTTTGAAGAAGTACGGTCTAATGATACCCCCAGCCCATAAACCGTACCAAACTGTGACCCTTTCAGGATACATTGGTAGCTCTTGCAATTCTTCTGGCTGATCTTCACTCCAAAATCGACAATTCTGCTTATTTACGTACCCATTGATCCAAAAATGCGCTTCGACGCCGAACACAATTCTTCGATAAAAAAGTGGATCTTCGACCAACTTTCCAAGAGCCCATTTGGTTCTAAATTTAGTCACAATAGCTCGAATAGCCGCTTCAGTTGGTCGATTAAACTGACCATAAAATGGAAGAAACGCGCCATAAACTTTCTTAACAGAACACGCATTTTTATAATAAAATTCAATGATTTGCAAGCGTTGTTCGTTTGTAAGACGATTCATGGTTAAATTATGGACCAAACTGAAGATGTTTGGCAGTGAAACAAAACACGAAACGTGCGTCAGTTGTTTAAACTAACTGTTTAAAAATATAATAGCTAAAAAATCACCCGTTACATATAGTTTTTAATACGCCTTATTGATAATTTTAATTTATTTATTTATTTGTAAGAGTAATAGTGCTATATAACCAATACACTTAAATTTAATATGAACGCTGGCTACTTAGGCCTTCGGATGGGAAAATCGATTTAGTTCCACGGGAACTATTTAATTTGTGGTAGTGTTGATGGGTGTCCCAATCATGCGTGAGTATTCCGCCTAAGTAATTTGAGTGAGGTGGTTACAAAATTTAATGGCTGCTTTACATATTTTAACGTTCATCAGCGGTTTCGCTGATTCCATCATGACCAGGAACTCACATATCTTTTATTGCATCTTTTGTCGTATACAATACTGCTTATCAGATTGATATGACATGCTTTTTGCTTGGCAGGCAAACATTACTGCTTCAGGCAGAGCACCGACAGAAATTGTGGCACCGTCGCTATTTGTCACAGCAAATGTTGTGCTGGTGTCCGATTTGGATCCGTCAGTGAATAAAATATCCCATTCTGCTCGAAAAGGTTCAATAGCTTCACTGTACTGTTGTATGTATTCGACCGATGAAGTTTCAATTTTTTTAAGACAGAATAATTTATTACAGAAACAGGATTTAAGGGAAACCCACTGAGGGTGTGGTGGTGTTCTCTTAAGACTCGGAGTATATATGATGTTCAATTCTTTGAATGATGCACCGCGACAGAAGCGACACAGCCCAGACCCAATTAGCACAAAAGATGCCATTTTGATACACCTCTTATAGAACCACTGCTATTTATTAGTCCAACCAACTTGATTTGATCTGCCTGTGTCGTCAATTTTCCTTACTGAAATTTCTTTCCAATTGGCTATCGAGAATTCCTCCAGCGTTCTATGTCGTAGAACACCCAGACTTGGGCACCCACATAGATAATGAAAAACTGTTTCTCTACATTGTTTTTGATTGCAGCTTCTACATTTATTGTTGAACGGCCACCCCATCATCCTGTCATGCCCCCCAAAAGGCCAGTGACCGATTATTGTTTACGTAATTTTGAAAATGTTTGCCCGTGGCTTTCCGGATTTGTTGAAATTGAGACACGTTTGTTTTGTCATTTTGCAGGTATCCGTGTAAGTCCAACTGTCAACGGACTGCTTCTGGAATAGCGAGAAGGTCTGCCTTTTGCGCACTCCTTGGGAACAGTCTATTTCTACTGCTTCTGATTCGTTATAGGATGCCCCCCTCTTGCCAATTCATTAGCTTTCTCATTTCCTTCTATGTTTCTTCTTTGCATTGTCTGCCGACTTTTGAATTTGTTATAGGTGACTTTAAAACTAAGATGACTGCTTGACTATCTGAAAAAATATATAATCATTCCGCAAGCTCCTCTTATACCGAGAACTTCTGATTGAAAAATACTATTCCATTTCTCCAGGTGGAAGGACCTGGAAGTTTCGAGATCTTTCGAATACACACCGTCGCCGCAATCTATCTTGGATCCGTCAGTGTAAAGTGCAGTTGTATTCTCTTTGATGCTTTGATGCTAGAATTATTCTGTTCTGAAGCATACATCGGATCCACTTACTCACGCAGTCATTGACTCCGATAGTTACTAACGAATCGATTATGGATTCTACTGATATGTTGTTAAAGGCCCCTTCTATGTCTAAAAAGTTGTCAACGTAAATTGTTTCTATTGTAATGACTTCTCAATATGGCCAATAACTTCATGAATGGCTGTTTCCGCAGTTTTACCTGTAGGCGTACTGCGGTTTCGACCGTAGGCCCCCATTTGGGAAGTGAAGATACTGTTGTGTTTTCAGCAGATGTGGAATATTGCACAAAGCAATGCTAGCTCCTCATGATTTAGACCACTCAGAGATCTCAATTGAGATATTTGATAAATGAGTTTTTATCGGGGAAAGGCGGCTTAAGTCAGAGAAAATTGCCAGATCATCAGCATAAACAAAATTACTAATAGATGGGAGTGGGGAAATTAAGAAAATAATTTAATTCAAAGCTATGATGAACAATATTACTAAAAGCGGGGTGCCTTGTGGTATGCCATTGAGTAAATTTGAAATATTAGAATTGTGGTTGTTGATACTAACAAAGAATTTGCGGTTCAGTAAAAAAGGCTGAATGGTATGGAACATTTTGTTGTGGACTTTCCAGCGTTTTAATTGCCGCAGAACAATATGAGGACCAATCGTATCGAAAGCTTTTTCGAAGTCCAGGTTGAGAACTGTAACGTGTTTTCGGGAGGACAGAGCTGTAGAGGCAAAGTTTTCAAAATATAGAAGTGGGTAAATCACACCAGACCCCTTTTAACGCAAATTGATTGTCAGATATGAAATCTTTTTGCTTAGCGTACCACAGTAACCGAGGTGAAATAATTTTTTCGAAAACTTTAGGCATACAGGAGAGTAAGAATATAGGTCTGTAGTTGGAAATAATGGTATTAGGTTTAAGGATAGGAATAATCTTTCCGGGTCTTCGGGTAAATACCGTAGTTGAAAATGTCGTTATAGAAATTTATTTATGTATTAATTTTTTTTTTTTATTTATTTATAAATATTTTTGAGGAGGGGATAAGCGCTCTAAGTTTAATTGTTATGGAGCTTGTCATGTGCGTGGGATGACAGTTTGGGTCCTAGGGAGGTGGATACGAGGACAATGTCAGGATGGGTGAAGGAGCAACGAGTGGAAAAGTTAGTAGGTGAACCGTCGTTAAGGACGATGAGATTGTTGGATAGGATAATATCTTCAATTATTTCGCCTATACAAGTTGATGATGGAGAGCCCCAAAATGGGATCCAGGCATTGGCATCACCGAGGAAGATGTGGAGAGGGGGAAATAAGATTACGATATTTTGAATTTCCCTACTATTAACAATGCTTGCGTTTAAAAAAGCTAAACAGGCTAGCTAAAACCGTTTTTTTAACGAGATTAGCTACAGCGTAAACGTTTACCTCTGGCGAATGGGATATAAGGTTATTATGAGGAACCTTAAGGATCCAAGAGGACCAGAGCCAACGTGCCCAGCACTTTTGCGAGTAGTGGTCTCGACATTATTCCCATATCAGGTGGAGTCAACCCCACACCTGACATAACGGGTGATGGCGGTTGACATCGCAGAAGTCACCACACAAAAAGTGCTTTTCACAGTGCAGCGCATTCCTAATAACAAAGCTCATGTATCAACGAAGGTGTTCTTCCAAAAGTGTGTAAGAAACAGGGGTTCATTCTGCTACTCAAATCGCGAAAGCCGTCGGACCATCCATCGTCATATCGTCCATTATGCTAGATACCCTCAGCAAAGTACTAGAGCGAATCATATGTAGCAGAATGCAACCGGGCTTTCCCCAAACCAATATGGCTTTAGAAAAGGCCGTTCAACCGTGGACGCAATTAAAGCGTGTGTGTATTGCTGTCAAGCTCGTCAAGCCACTAGCGAAAGACAATGGAAAGGTGGCACGAACGGTGTTGCACAAGGCTCGGTGCTTGGCCCAACAATTTGGAATTCTATGTATGATGGTATTCTCAAGCTTGAGCTTCCTCAAGATGCTACCCCCATTGGGTACGCGGATGGCATTGCTTTGGTGGTAGTGGGAAAGCATCTGGACGTTCTGCAAGCGCGATGAAACGATGCAATTCTAAGAATCAGAAGATGACTTCAAAATGTGAAGTTAATGCTTGCAGCTAAAAAAGTGAAGTCGTATTACTGACAACACGACGGGCACGTGAAGAGTTAGTGATTACGGTCGCTGACTATGAGGGAGTACTTATTGGCTCGAAAATGACTTTTAAGCACCATTTATAGTCAGTCAGTGAAATAGCCGTAATAATAAATATCGTGTTATTTAGACTAATGCGTAATATTGGCAGCCCTCGCGCAAGTATAAGGGTAACTTCTACTAACAGAGAAGAGCTCAGTGATTCTGTACGCAGTACCAATCTGGGCAAACACGAAGTCATAGTACCTCCAACACATATGAGTCACATACAGACTTGGCGCCTTGAGAGTAGCCTGTGTCATGTAATAACGGGAATAGTGTCTATCGACCTTCTCACCTAACACTCAACATCATCTTACATAGCCATATTATTGGCGTAGATGTCCAACTCAGACATAGCGGCATAAATTGATTTCTATCAGTGCTATCAAAGGTGGCTTTAAAATCGGGGAAGAGATGGTGTACTTCTCCAGGAAAATCGCGTAAGCGGTTATCGCGCCAATTAAGAAAGAAAGATATTAGAAATATGTTTGCATATGCTTGTCTATTTGGTCTTGAATTTTTTATATGTAGATATGCATATGAGCTGTGTTATGATCCAGGTAAAGACTTTTTTCTGCCCAAATAAATATGGATGGTAGATGTTATATGTATTCAACACCTTGTAGTATATGAATATACATCTATACTAATATTATAAAGAGGAAAACTTTGTTTGTTTGTTTGTTTGTTTGTTTGTAACGAATAGGCTCAAAAACTACTGGACCGATTTTAAAAATTCTTTCACCATTCGAAAACTACATTATCCAAGAGTAACATGGATTACATTTTATTTTGGAAAAAAATAGGGTTCCGTAACATATTTGGATTTTTCGGACACAAACTGAAAAAAATCTTATATATAAAATAAAGTCAACTTTTTGTGTGTGTTCGCTAACTGGCCGTGTCTGCACCGAATTGAACCAAACTTACACACAATGTTAAGAAGGTATTGAAGATGGTTTCCGTATAGTTTGGATACCTATTGGTGGATAGGGCTCGAGATATAGGTCAAAACGTGGACCCGGGTAACCTTCGGATGTGTATGTACAATATGGGTATCAAATGGAAGCTGTTGGTGAATGCTGTAGTTCAAGTATTTCCATCCGCTCCGTGACTAGGGTCTCGAGATAGAGACCAAAACGTGGACCCTAGAATGTGTTTGTGCAATATGGATATCAAATTGAAGCTGTTGGTGAATGCTTTAGTACAGAGTATTTTTCATGCCGCTCCGTGACTGGGGTCTCGAGATATAGGTCAAAACGTGGACCCGGGTAACCTTTGGTTGTGTATGTACAATATGGGTATCAAATGGAAGCTGTTGATAAGTGCTTTAATACGGGGTAATTTTCATACCTATTGATGACTAGGGTCTGGAAATGTATGCCAAAACGTGGACCCGCCGTGTCTTTGCACCGAATTAAACCAAACTTACACACATTGTTAAGGAGGTATTGAAGATGGTTTCCGTATAGTTTGGATACCTATTGGTAGATAGGGTCTCGAGATATAGGTCAAAACGTGGACCCGGGTAACCTTCGGATGTGTATGTACAATATGGGTATCAAATGGAAGCTGTTGGTGAATGCTGTAGTTCGAGTATTTCCATCCGCTCCGTGACTAGGGTCTCGAGATAGAGACCAAAACGTGGACCCTAGAATGTGTTTGTACAATATGGATATCAAATGAAAGCTGTTGATAAGTGCTTTAATATGGGGTAATTTTCATACCTATTGATGACTAGGGTCTCGAAATATATGCCAAAACGTGGACCCGCCGTGTCTTTGCACCGAATTAAACCAAACTTACGCACATTGTTAAGTAAGTATTGAAAATGGGTTTCGTAAAGTTTGGTTGTAATTCGGAGCACTGGCAACGGGTACAGCGTTCTTTTGAACCAGCCATAATGTCGCTTACTTTTTTAACGCTTGGGGCGGAACTGAACTGTTAAATTGACAGTGTGAGTTACAATGTGTCAATAGTTCTTTCTGATTTGGATGCCATAAGGAAAAAACGTAAGTGCAACATGTAAAAATTGTTTGTGAATTTTTTTGGAGTGGATTTTGGAACAGTGAATAATTTCTTACGAAATTTGAGAATTTAATGTGAAATCCGAATGAAATTATGTGTTCGTGCTCCAATGCTTAATAAAACATATAAATTGAAACGAAAAATTCATGGATGATCAGGAAAAAAGACGATTGTTTATTCATATACGTTGATTTGAAATTTAAAAACAATCTTCTTTTTTCCTGATTTTCAATTTATATTTTATATTTACTCAAAAACAAATAGAAAAACCAAAAATATTGTTTATGCCAAAGCGCTTGAATAAAGAATAAAGAAATAAATAATATGAAAACCATATATTTTCTGTTCTAAACCATATCTATTCTATTTTAGTGTGCCCAGCGAAGGGGGCCGGGTTTGCTAGTACATAATAATTTAATAAGCACAACATATTGTTGAATAATAGCCCTTGATGTAAATGAATGGTTTACAAAATTATTTTTTATGTTATGATATTTGAATAATTTTGATAATACACCTAAATTCAATATAATTTAGTTAATTAGATACTTTAAATTTCTCTTTCATGCATGCATATACTTAGAATTAATTTATTCATTTCACAAAAAATAATCCATTCGCGCATGCAAAATGCCGTCGGCAAATAAGCATGAAAGAAAAATGTACAAGTTTGCTGTTATTTTCTTTTGCCTAACACCAAATCTGGCATTTTACATTTCAATGCAAACGCTATATTTAATTCTGTTGACTACGCTCGCTATGTTAACTCTCTTCTGTTAACTTTTCCAAGGCCGTGGTGAAATAATAAACATTTCTTAGTCGCGTTTTGTTAGCATTTGACATTTAACCTGCTCATTCGTTCCTGAACCTTCTCTATGAATTTACGTTCTCTGGTTAATGTATAGAGAAGTCTCAATGACAGGAACGCATTCAATTGTGAGGGGTACTCGTTTTGCGCGCGGAGTTCACCACAGAGATATTTTCCACCAAAAGTTAACAGAAATATACTCAACTGGTCAAATTAAACAGCGGGTGAGTAAAATTCGTATTTTGTATGAGTGAAGAAAGAATGTCAACGCTATAGGCTAGCTACTTACCATAGAAAACAAATACATATGCTAAGTTAAAAAGTGACTTGGAAAGAGCAAATCATCCAAAAATATACAAATATATTATGTCTGTAAGGCATCTTCATAAGACTTTGTTGAATTCCCTTCAACCAAATCAAAGTCCTCTATAGAAAACGCTTCACACAGGCACACAGAAAGATGGCATATGCAAATTTAAATATGTGTATGTATGCGCACTTGCCACAGCAAAAAATATTACGGCAAAACTTCTCAAGAAATCCAGCGCGCATTCTTAGGCACAGCATTGTATGCACAGTAACCGTCAAATATGTACATTAACCTTCAAATACTGTGAATTCAGAGTAAATTTCTACCCTTGCAGATATATGCATAAGTTTTTGTGCATTTTTTATCAATTGAAGAACTACATACGTAAATTAATATACTAATTAACTATTTACCTACTATCAGAGAACATAAAATAATTGTTTTAAGAATTTCTCTCAGTTTTGAAATGTCCGACACAGGACTTTTTTATAAGCTACTTATGTTGTTTTCTGCAAGTTGCTGTATGCTCATGCGCGCACTTTACGCACAGCAGCTGCGGTTGTCGAGCATTTAGAAAGACATATTTACCTACATACATATATTGATGCATACATATAATATGTACGGAGCCGCGGGCACTCGACTTGACAAAAATTGAAGATTTACCAAATATTGGCAAATAATTCTACGCGAAATGTTCCAATATTGACTATGGTCGAGAAAATTGGCATATGGGCAGCTCGTTTTATGAATGAAAGTAATACTTGCTCTTAGAACTATAAGCTCGAATTTATCAATGAATTTTTTGATGATGAGTTTTTGTTGTGCAGTACAATAGTTGAAATTGTTTATTATTTTAGATTGTTCAGCACTAGAATGATGGCCGCTACGGCTGCGCCTATAAATGCATTTTGTTCTTGTAGTCGCTAGGCACAGAATTTTAGCTTTGAACGACATACGCATTTAGAGGTGTGTGCGGTTATATGTACGTGCATATGTCTATATTAGATGCTTTCCATTTCAATTCAACCGGGCTATTCGGGTCATGTTCTTCGATTTCGAAGTAACTTAAATATGTTTGTCTCTGATCAAAATAATGAGATACGTATTTTTTTGTTCGCCCGAAAAATTTTTTTGTTCAAGAATTATCGGCAATTTTGTTTTTCGGCTCAAACTCGATTTTTTTTAATTATATAAGAAACAATAGTTTTTAAATGCCCATAACTTAGTCAAAAATGAACCGATTTTAATAATTCTGGGTCAAAAATGATCGTAATTACTTACACGAGCGACTTCATGTAGAAACAATTGCAAAAAAGTAGTTGAAAATTTTTTATTTAGCAAAAAAGAAAAAAAAATTGAAATTTTTTCGAAATTCAATATTTCAAAAAGTGTATTTTTTTTTATAACTTTTTTCAAATCAAGAGGACACCTCAAACTTCAATTAAGCTGAATACCCAGTAGCTAAAATGCGTTGTTTTTGAGTAATGCATTTTTGAGTAAAAAACCTGTTTCGCACTTTTTGTTTTCTGCAAAATATTATAAAAAATTTTCAACTACTTTTTTGCAACTGTTTCTACATGAAGTCGCTCGTGTAAGTGATCATTTTGAACCCAAAATTATTAAAATCGGTTCATTTTTGACTAAGTTATGAGCATTAAAAAAAAAAATTTTATATAATTAAAAAAAATCGATTTTGAACCGAAAAACAAAATTGCCGATAAATCTTGAAAAAAAAATTTTTCGGGCGAACAAAAAAATACGTGCCTCATTATTTTGACCAGAGAGCAACATATTTGAGTTACATCGAAATCGAAGAACATGTCCCGAATAGCCCTTTTGAATTGAAATGGAAAGAATCTATACAAGAAAATTGTTTTTAATTACTCATAACTTAGTCGAAAATAAGCCGATTTGAATGATTCTGGGTTCAAAATAATCGTAATTACTTACGCGAGCGACTTCATGCAGAAACAATTGCAAAAAAGTAGTTGAAAATGTTTTATTTTGCAAAAAACAAAAAGTGCGAAGCAGGGTTTTCACTAAAAAATTCATTACTCAAAAACAACTCATTTTAGCTACTAGGCATTCAGCTCAATTAAAGTTTGAGATGTCCTTTTGATTTGGAAAAAGTTATAAAAAAAAAAATACACTTTTTGAAATATTGAATTTCGAAAAAATTTGAATTTTTTTTTTCTTTTTTGCTAAATAAAAAATTGTCAGCTACTTTTCTGCAATTGTTTCTACAAGAAGTCGCTCGTGTAAGTAATTACGATCATTTTGGACCCAGAATTATTAAAATCGGTTCATTTTTGACTAAGTTATGGGCATTTAAAAAAAAAAATTCTTATATAATTAAAAAAAATCGAGTTTGAGCCGAAAAACCAAATTGCCGATAACTCTTGAAAAAAAATTTTTTCGGGCGAACAAAAAAATACGTATCTCATTATTTTGACCATAGAGCAACATATTTCAGTTACATCGAAATCGAAGAACATGACCCGAATAGCCCGGTTGAATTGAAATGGAAAGCATCATTACTAAGCATTCCCTACAAGACAGTGCTGAGCACTGAGCAAAAATTCCAACCCATTTACAAGTATTCTATAAGGCTCTAATACATGCGCATTATCAGAATGGCATATACAACATTTTTTAAAGGGTAAATCAAATATTTCATTTGATATTCGTTTCCCCTGTTCGGTGTGAATTCCATCCCTCTTTTACCAATAGCAATTTTATATAAGTGAAAAATATATCTACTGTACTTTAAACGGCAAGGCAACTCATTTGTACGCTTATAATGTGGCTGCTCTGAAAAAAGTTCTAGTGTGAAATTTTGCTGTGCTTGTTGTATGGTCGCCATAGCCGAATGAGTAGATGCTTGATGCTTCTCCGTCGACGAAACATCGAATTGATGTGTAAGAGTTTTCTAATGAATACAAAAAAAATATTTATTTTGTATATTTCTAAATAAAACATTTTATGATAACGAAAATGAGGAGCTTTTGTCATCAGTCTGATTACTCTTTACGAAAATGAGGAGTTTGTGCTGATTATATGATAGTCAGCTGTCTTGTAGGGTTGTTTTGCTGGAAATTCAGAATACAAATATATACATACGTAAATAGGCTAGGGCATGAAGTGTGCATACGCACACACAAATATGTACATGCATATGCAAAAGATAATTGTTTTAGCATTTTTTAGGCAGAAATTGGATCATTAGGATATTTACTCCCTAATTACTGCATGAAATATGATAAGGCGATGCTCGTGAGGTGGGTCATGGTTACTTCAGTGCATACATATGCGTCGTCAACACTTTATTTAATAACGATAATTGAACTTAGTTGTCCCATATATGCAAATATGTTTCTTTGAAGTTTTCCTTTATTTATTTCAAAGTTTTATACTATCTAGAAAATGCATACATATATTATTCCCTGTAATAAAATGTAAATTGAAAAAAATTTAGTTTGCCAAAGGAACAAATAAATGCATATTCAAATGTAAATATGATAAGGCGTCGTAGAAGTGAAACTTTTAACAGAACTGATTACAGTGAATTCTCTTTTTAGTACATTGGCTCTGCACAGTTTTTGGCTTCTGTAGGCAATAAAATTGACGAATAGCCACCGGCATTTTGAAAAGAATTTGCTTGTGGAACAAAAATTTATTCAATTTATATTTTCAAACAAACTTAAATGATTGATGAATGATTTGAATATTTATTATATGCGCCAACATTTAAATTCAAAGTAACTTTAATGTTTGTTGATTTCATTTAAAAAAGTAGATTATAAAACGACCTCACATTTTGGTGTGTGCGTTTTAGTAAATTTAAAACTATACAAATTTTATGATAATTTTTATTAATTTTTTGAGTCGAAATTAATTAATAGAGCATAGAAATGTTTTGGTATATTGACATATGTATATGTATATCAATATATACATACATATATTATGTTAGTTATGTTTGTGCAAAAGTTCAATGGATCTTCAATTCTTATAATGTTACATATGTACATATGTACATCGGTGATGGTAAATGAGTTTTTTGAAAAATCCCTACACAGTCCAAAAAAATTCCCTAGTTTTCCGTACACTTACAAAAAATGTTCCCTGCAAAATTCCCTACATTTTTTTCTCCTGTGTTTACACTATAATGATTCACTTGCAATGTCAAAATTGAATTATTTGCTTAAGTTTTTGACTTGGTGCTGTTTTGACACTTTATAATATAAGCAAATATTATTTCAAATATACACATTTATTATATTATAAACACATATCTATAAAGAATAATTCAGCAAAAAGGCTAAAAATTAGACTTTTTGAGTTCTGTTTAAAACAAAAAAAAAACATAACAGAGTAGTTGAACTAAGATCACAAAAATTACATTCTGCTCATTTTCGAAAGCTAAGTTACTAATAAAAACAATACAAAGGTTTGTATTTTGTACTCATTCGCGTTTGGCTAAGGAACATAGTATAGTGTCAATATTAAGAATTCATGAGTTATTGCACGTAATCATAGAGTTCTGCAGATACTATTTTCTTGAAATGAGATTCATTGCATTGAAATGTGCAGCAATCTTGACTTTCATTTTGCAAAAAAGAACGGATAATGCAGATCGAAGTTCAAACTGTATGACTGAGCTTATTCCTTTTTTTGTGCGAGCATCTGTTACGATAAAAAATTCTCTCGGAGTCTGCATTACCAAAATAGGAAAAACAAAATTGTCATTGAAATTTTTAAATTTACAGACTTCGCTCCAAAACTTTTTAATCCCCATCATTTGCATTTGAATGGACCGTTCGCCACAGCTTCCAATCAGCCACTAAAATTGACGTCGACAAGCCACTTGTTATTGAACATTTGTTTCCAATACTTGCATTATTTATCCTGGTGTTCCTCCGAAGAGTCAGTCAAAGAGGAGGAGCTCATTTCTCTAAAATAAATGCATTCCAAGTATAAAAAAGCTGAAACTAAAATAATTGCAAACTTACTTCAAAAGTGAAAAGCACGAAGTAAAAAATGGTAATGTTGCTGTATTAACGCTTTTAAAAGTATGCTGCCATAAGGAACAAAAGTCTGGTATGAAATCTTACTGCGGATTTGTATTTTTTTCTGTCCTTCTTCAAAATTCCCTACTTTGAAAGAATTTCCAAAAATCTCTCCTTCTTTTACCTACACCCACATTTTTCGACAATAATCCCTACATGTAGGGAATTTTCCCTACGTTAACCATCACTGATGTACATACGCACTGCAGGAACCATGACCTTTCTAACGACGCATAATAAGTGCATAGATGACTAGATGCGAAACTCTTTATCTTGTGAGAACGCTGAAAATTGTGCATTTCTTATAGCATACGTCAGTGGTGCCACACCGGCAAAAACTTTGAATGGATATTTTTTTAACAAATATTGGGAATTTTTAGTTTCCGCACCACCATTGAGGTTAGTATTTAGTGTGCGGTTGCCCAATAGCCTTATATCACTCGTATACACCTACACAAATATACTAAAAATAAACACAATCAGTATGAAATATGTAGGTATGTATATGTGTATATATAAATGAAATTATTTAAAACTGAAATACAAAAGTAATTTATTATAAAGTAATGAAGACGAAAAACATGTTACAACTAAATTCATGACATATAGCGTTTTTGTAATATGACAGAAAGTGGGTAACAAAAAAAAAATTTACAAACAAGGAACAGAATAAGTTAAAGCAGATTACCTTTAATCTTTGTAAAATATCTCAAACTCCAATTCAATTCTCTTACCTACGACTTTCTACCATAGAATATTTACGTATATACAAATTTTCATAAGCCAACACACAGTTTTCAATAAAATTACATTATGTACATAAGACTAATTAAAAGTAGAAGTCGAAAAGGATATAAAAAGCTTTGGAAAACTGTAAAACTATCTTCAATTTAAATTATTACGTTTCAATTGAAATATTTTTAAGACACATAATCACAAATATTTAATCGCGACATTTTTCCATTAACCCTAGAACACACACCCAGAAAATACCACGTAAACACACACCCGGGATACGTTTGTACCTGGGACCTTATTTTGCGGTTTTTTTAATGCTTATTCAACCGAATTCTATGATTTTTTTTTTTTGAAATGTATATTTTAATATATAACAAGTATTTTGTCTTTTGTTTCATTCGAATATTCCTACTGGTTCCAGCGATATGGGCAAATAAAGTCAGGACATGCAACAATGGATTTTTGTTTTTGTTGTTGTCCTGATAAATGCAAAAGAAAATTATATAATTTATAATAATATACTTGTAGAGTAACAACGAATACACATTTTGGTTTTTATTTCATTGAAATATTCTACCTGGTTCAAAAGATATGTGCAAAAAGGTCGCGCAAGGTATGGGTACGTAGGTAGCAAATACACTGGTATAACTGGCTTTTGTATTTTAGATGCAGCTGCAAGGGTTGTTTTCACACGAGGTGTTGTTATAAATGCTGCCTGTTGATATTTTCATTATTGTTTTGGTGCTCAAAAGTGTAAGAAGTGAAAATATAAGTGAAAATAAATATAACTGAAACTATAAATAACTGGATACGAAATGACTTCAAGAAGAAACGAATATTTATCAAGTGCAGCATATAGAAGGTAAAAAATGTAAAATAAGCAACAATGTAAACATATACTAATTTTTTTATTATGCAGGCTAACTGAGGAACAGCGAGAATCATATATACAATCTTTATTTGATGAAATTTGTGACGATGACGCTCCCTATGACTTTGATTAAGAAGATGAAGAAGAAATTCAATTCAATGACATTGAAATTGCTGATGACGATGCTGAAGTTTCGCAAAGTGCCGCAGAAGTATTACCTGATTATGCGGACTATGGGGATGATGAAGAAGACGATGAAGAAGAAGAAGTAGAAGAAAATAATGAATTACCTGCTAGTGGCGAAAAATTTGTTGCACGTGATGTACTGAGTGGATGAAAGAACCAAATGTAAGTCGTCAGGTACTCAGACAAAATATTATAAGAGAACGTTCTGGACCAGCTAGATGCACTGAAATGTTGTCAATAGAGCAAACATTCAAATGTTTCATGAACGTTGAAATGGCTGATATAATTATGCGCCACACAAATAAGTTAGCAAAAGAAACTTATAATGCTTACAACAATGCGCATCCAAACACAACTCCTAAGTCATGGACGCCTGTGTCAATAACAGAGCTGTATGCATTTTTTGGCATACTTATTATGACTGGTGCGAACCATAGCAATGGAGAACATGTTCGAGATTTATGGAGCGTCAAAAACTACATACATACCGTCAAAACCTGCTAAATATGGTGTCAAGGTTTGGTGGATTTGCGATGCCACAAATGCATATCCACTGCATGGACAAATATATACTGGCCAAGCAGAAACTGGTAGGGAAACGAACCAAGGCGAACGAGTGGTGAAGGATTTGTCTGCCAAATACCAAGGAAGTGGCCGAAACATTACAATGGACAATTTTTTTACGACCTTGCCAGTTGCAGAACTGCTTCTAACCTGGAAACTCACGATCGTTGGAACTTTGCGCAAAAACAAATCATATATTCCTCAAGAAATGAAGCAGAACAAAAACAGGACAATTGGTTCAACGACATTTGGCTTCAAAAATAATGTGACAATGTGCTCTTATGCTCCCAAAAAAAATAAAGCAGTAATTTTGCTTTCGACCATGCATAATGATGCTGAAATAGCTGACAGTGGGAAACCTGAAATAATTGAATATTATAATCGTACCAAAGGTGGTGCAGAGAACGTTAAATATAGAGAATTCTCACGAGCTACGAATAGTGTGAATTGTCAAAAATGAAGTCTAACCGCCGCCGGGGTGTGGTGAAACTTTTAACAGAGATGTTTACAGCGATTTCTCCTTTAGCATATTGGCCCTGCACAGTTTTTGGCTTCTGTAGGAAATCAAATTGACGAATAGCCGACGGCATTTTGCAAAGTATTTGCTTGTGCATTTTTATGTTCCCTTGATAAACGAAAATTTATTCAATTTGTATTTTCAAACAAAGGTGATGAAGAAAAAATGATTGATATCGACATATGTACCTATTTAAATACATTTGAATATGCATTTATTTGTTCCTTTGGCAAACCAAATTTTTTTCAATTTACATTTTATTACAGGGAATAATAATATACATACATTTGTATGAATGCATTTTGTAGATAGTATAAAACTTTAAAATAAATAAAGGAAAACTTCAAAGAAACGTATTTGCATATATGGGACAACTAAGTTCAATTGCATCTTTATTAAATATAGTGTTGCACGCATATGTGTGACCACCTCACGAGCATCGCCTTATACATTGGTATTTCATGTAAATAATCTAATAATGATCAAATTCCTGCCTCACAAATGCAAAACAAATTTCTTTTGAATATACATGTACATTTGTATGTGCGTATGTAAGTTAACGCTGCATACGCTGTAAGCGACCCGTTGCACGCGCATCCGCTTTTACTGCAATTATGCTGACGCTACTATGTTTGCTTATTTAACGTGCGAACTATTTCGAAACCAAATTCCAGGAACGGTGTCACGCGGCAAAGCAGGTGACATCGTCAATTTGGCTATGCTGTTTGGGTATGCTTAGTATTAAGAAAATATTATAAGTTTTAGTTCTAATTAAAGGCTCATATAATAAAGACGGAGTTCGCTCCGCAAAATCTTTTTTAAAAAACAAAATTAATAAATAAAAATTTAACTGGCGCCCGAGCAGGGACCGGTTTAAATTCCGCGAAAAGTATTAAAACCAAAAATTAATACGAGTGAAAAGCTAGTAGTATACCGCGACGTTAAATCGAAAATTTATACGCAAAAAAACTAATAGTGACACGTTTAATTAGGTGAAATATACACACGTTTGATTACGGCCAGCCACCTAAAAAGAAATTAGCTGCAGTGCCGCCTTCAAAAACAAAAAGCGGAACCGGTCAGGAGTAGAGAACGAGGCCCCTAAGTAACTGCAGGACTGCAGAGGAAAAGGACGGCAGCGAATGCCAAGCCGCTCTGCCCGCACCACAGGACTCCCAAACAAAAAGGAGATGTTGCTGACCCCGATTATAATATCGTAAGCAGTAAAGTTAAGTGTATCAAAATAAAATTAAAGAGAATTAAATCAAAAGAAATTTAGAAGGAAAATTGAATATTAATAAAATATTAATAATTAAAATTCAGTAAAGTTAAGTTTATCAAAATAAAATTAAAGAAAATTAAATCAAAAGAAATTTAGAAGAAAAATTGAATATTAATAAAATATTAATAATTAAAATTAATACTAATAATTGGAAAGTAATATTAATAAGTGAAAATTAGTAAAAGTGGAAAATGTCTAACCCTAACAATTTAATCAGGTCCCCAGTTTTAAACACAAATACAACACCACCTCCTGTCCCTAACATCCCTAACACCCCAGAAATAAATATGGCACAGTTGACGGATGTAGTGACCAGAGTGGTTAGTAATATCTTTCAACGAGAGGGAAGAAGCATCGTACAGGCCGCGCTGAATCCAAATTCCAACTTTTCCGACATATCTGACGTTACCATAGATCCAAGACATTCGAATAATGTCTCGGATCTAGACAAAATCCCGGACGTAGTCCGATGCATTAGAGAATTCTCAGGGCAACCAGGAGAGTTTAACTCCTGGAAGAAAAGCGTAGATCGCGTTCTGCAGATCTACGAGCCCCAAAGAGGAAGCCCCAAATATTATGGCATACTTAATGTAGTACGAAACAAGATCGTGGGTAATGCAGACATTGCCCTCGAGTCGTACAATACCCCTTTGGAGTGGAAGGCCATTTCAAAATGCCTCACCCTTCACTACGCGGACAAACGCGACTTAGGTACCCTTGAGTACCAGATGACCTCTTTGCTGCAGGGTAACCTCACCATCCAAGAGTTCTACCAACAGGTATATTCTCACCTGTCGCTCATATTGAATAAAATTGGATGCATCGACGCCGGTCCAGAATCAATGCATCTCTTAACTCGAACGTACCGAGACAAAGCTCTCGATACTTTCATTCGAGGCTTAAAAGGCGATTTGCCGAGACTGCTCGGTATAAGAGAACCGGCAGACCTTCCTCAGGCACTCCATCTCTGCCTGAAATTAGAAAACCAGAACTATCGGTCTCATTATGCTATGAACGGCCAAAGTAGAAGGATGCATGATCCTCGTCCTCCACTTCCACCAAGGAAGTTTAATATGCCGCCGCCGCGACAAAATAGAGAATTCTACCCCGAATTGGCATATTTACCACAGCCTCGCGCAAACTTTTCCGGTCCATACAGACCCAACATATCTTATAATCCGCCGCAGTTCAGGCAAATGAACAATCTGCCGCAGTTCAGACAAATGAACAATCCGCCACCGTGACCATTCCTCAAGCCACAGCCGAGGCCAGAGCCTATGGATGTTGATACATCCATGCGTACGCATAACATAAACTATATGAACAAACCAAAACCAAATGAATTTGTGGGAAAAAGACCCACAACTGACAATCCACTACCGCCACAAAAAAATGCAAAGAAACTTTCACATAGATTCAGAAACCTATAACGAAGAACAGGTAACTCCACCTGAGCAATACTACATTGACCGAAACGATCCCGAAGATTTCCAAAACAATTCCGACGATTTCCAATATAACACCGACAATTACGACAAAGACTATTTGGACACTAGTGACATACATTTTTTAGGCTGACGCACTCTTCGCTACCGTACATTCAGTGCAAGACGGAGAGTGGAGACATTCTCAAACTATTAATAGACACCGGATCTACAAAAAATTACATTCAACCGAACTTTGTAAAAAAGGCAATACCTAACAAACAAGTTTTCTATGCAAAGTCAATAGCAGGAGACGTAAAGGTCACCCAACATACATACGTTAATCTTTTTAATCTCAGGGACATTAACCTTAAATTTTTTATACTCCCAACTTTGAAATCGTTCCATGGTATACTCGGCAACGATAGCCTTAGAGCACTAAATGCAGTTATTGATACGAGAGACAGCCTCATAACTATAGGAAACACCATTAAAATTAAAATTTAACAATTAATTTCAAAAACCGTCAACACAATCAGCATTAAAGATGACCATATGACACAAGAACAGAAATACTCGCTAAGAAATTTAGCAAATGAATTCCCAAATCTTTTCGCAGAACCAGATACAAAACTCACTTATACAACCAAAGTAATAGGCGAAATTCGAACTAAGACCGATACACCAGTATATACCCGCTATTATTCTTACCCAACTTCCCTATAATCGGAAGTAGAAACTCAAATTCAAGAAATGTTAAAAGATGGCATAATAAGACCGTCTAGATCCCCGTACAATTCCCCCGTATGGATTGTGCCAAAAAAACCCGATTCTGAATGAGCAAACTATCGCAGATAGATACCCGATCCCAGAGATCAACGATGTCCTTACGCAACTTGGGGAAAACCAGTTCTTTTCCGTGCTGGACTTAAAGAGTGGGTTTCATCAGATCCCTCTTAAAGCATCAGACATTGAAAAAACAGCTTTTTCAATAAGTAATGGTAAATACGAATTCACTCGGTTACCTTTTGGCTTAAAAAATGCCCCTTCAATTTTTCAGAGGGCACTTGATGATATACTGCGTGATCATATAGCCAAAATATGTTTTGTTTATATCGACAATATAATCATTTTCAGCAAGACTGAAAGCGACCATATCCGTCATCTAGAATCAATCTTCAAGACGCTTCAAGAAGCGAACATGAAAGTGCAACTTGATAAGTGTAATTTTTTCAAAAAATCCGTCGAATTCTTAGGATTCATAATCTCTTCAGAAGGAGTTAAGACAAATCCGGCAAAGATTGATGCAATTAAAAGGATACCGTATCCTAAAACTTTAAAAGAATTGCGCTCATTCTTAGGTCTATCAGGGTATTACCGTCGCTTTGTACGTAATTATGCAAGGCTCGCTAAACCCCTGACATCCCTTTTAAGAGGGGAGGAAGGACGAATGTCCAAAAATCAATCCTCAAAAGTTAAAATTAACTTAAACGCCGATGCAATCGAAGCATTTCATAAGTTGAAAACAGCCCTCACCTCCGAGGACTTGATATTAGCCTATCCGAATTTCGAAAAGGAATTCACGCTAACAACTGATGCGTCTAATTTCGCAATAGGTGCGGTACTGTCACAAGATGACAAACCGATTACGTTTATATCCAGAACGTTAAGCAAAACTGAGGAGAACTACGCCGCAAACGAAAAGGAAATGCTGGCAATTATTTGGTCTCTGAACACGTTGAGAAATTTCTTATACGGTAGATCAAAGGTAAAAATTTACACCGATCATCAACCGCTCACCTATGCTCTGAGCAACATAAATAATAATAGTAAGATGAAACGGTGGAAGGCGATTCTTGAAGAGTATAATTTCGAACTGCATTATAAGCCAGGAAAGGCTAACGTCGTCGCAGATGCTCTATCGAGAATTCCGCAAACGGAACAATTAAATTCCTTAACGGTAACGCAACACAGTGATGAGAGCTCTTCCCACAACTTAATCCACAGCGTTGATGCACCAGTCAACGTATTTAAAAATCAAATCTTTCTTACAACAAACAATATTTCGACGTACCAATTTAAAATTGTTTTCCCCACTTTCCACAGGCACATAATCACTGAACCATATTACGATTCAAACAAAATAATACAACTTCTCAAACGCTATCTGAACCCATCAGCAATTAACGGTATAAAGACAGACGAACGAACAATGGGACTAATACAAGACATTTACCCACAATATTTCAACAATTGCAAAGTCAGATTACAGATACACAAAAACAAGTAGAAGATATTACAGATAAACAATTGCAAGAAGATATTATAATCCGAACACATAGACGATCACATAGAAACTGTAGAGAAAACAAAATCCAAGTAATAGAAAAATACTATTTCCCCTCCATGACTAAAAAAATAAATAACATTATAAAAAAGTGCACAGTATGCATAGAAAACAAATATGACCGCCACTCTAGGAAACAGGAAATTCAGGCCACCCCTATTCCACAATATCCAGGTCAATTAGTCCACATAGACATTTTTCTAACTGACAAAAAAATAATTTTAACTGCCATAGACAAGTTTTCTAAGTATGCAATCGCGAAAATAGTTAATTCCAGAGCAACTGAGGACATTAGACAACCCTTAAGGGATATTCTTTTCTCCCTAGTACCCGAGAAACTGATAATAGACAATGAAAAATCGTTCAATTCATCCTCCATAAATTTCATGATCGAAAATGAATTCGGCATTGAAATCTTCCGGACACCACCGTACACAAGCTGTGTAAATGGCCAAATTGAACGCTTCCATTCTACCCTCCAAGAAATTATACGATGCCTCAAAACAGAGAAGACACACCGAACATTTAATGAACTCCTGGAAAAATCAGTTAAAGAATACAATTTTTCAGTACACGCAACAACAGGAAAGAAACCGGTAGAAATATTCTTTGGCAGAAGGGTTAGTAGTGATCCAAATTTACCTGAAAAAGACCGACAGGAAACGATAAAAAAATTACAGGACAGACAAGAGGCAGACCTGAACTACCACAATAAAAATAAAAAACCACCCAAGGCATATGCTGTAGGAGAAACCATATATGTCAGGATAAACAAGAGACTTGGCAATAAATTAACCCCAAGATATAGAAAAGCAATAGTTGCCCAAGACAAAAACACCACAGTTTTAACACAATCTGGAAAAACCATTCATATCAAAACATGAAGGACATAAATTTAAAAAAAAAAGAAATTAAGAAACCAATTGCTTCGAATTTTTCAGAATTCTATTCCTTTGCGAAGTCGCAGCAGACTTACAAATACTGGACTACACGTCGTCACATTTGGTAACCATAAACAGTGGACAGACAACAATAGCGGACGGAACCTTTAAAATAGTACATATCATTGACTTGACCATCTACGAAAAATTTCTACAACAAGTGCAGACGTACGTTGACAAAAATATCCCAATTACGAATCTATTCTATCGCATCCTATCACAAGAATTAAACCAAACAAACGAAATCCTACAAAGTCTAAAGCCTCTTAATACCAATAAATCTAAAAGATCAATTAATATAATTGGAACAGCATGGAAGTACATCGCTGGTACCCCAGACCACGATGACTTCGAAATATTAGGAAAAAATATGAAGGAATTAAATATTAATAACAATAAGCAAATTTTAATAAATCAAGAACTAAATGAACGAATGAATGAATTAACTAAAAGATTTAATGTAATAAATAATGTAATTAAAACAGATGGTTATCTAAGTAGTGAAATCGCTATACATTTTCAAAATAAGATACGACTAATCAAAGAAGAAGTTATAAATATTAAGTACGCCATGCAATGGGCGAAAAATGGAATAATTAATTCTATTTTATTAAACAAACTAGAAATTAAATTAGCTATCGAGAAGTTAGAACAAGAAAAGATGCCATTTGCATCAGCAGAAGAAGCGGTGAAATACGCTAAAGTCAATGTTATCTATAAGAATTCAATAATTCTCTATATGGTGAAAATACCATTAACAACAAATGTTACTTTTGATAATTATATATTGAAACCTGCAAAGAAAGCAGGAAAAATTATGAAATTACCTTTTTATGAAATTATAAGACAAGAAAATAAAATGTACGGTTTAAGAAACCAATGTATCAAGCATTATAAAATTAATATTTGTAATAAAGAACAAGTAGTAGACTTAATTAATAATACATGCCTACCAAACATAATCAAAAGCTTAGCATCAACATGTACCTACAGTAACAGCCAACACATACAAGAAATCGAGGAAATCCACCCCGGACTAATTTTCCTACAAGATTTTAATGGAACCATCCGCCAGGAAAATAAAGAAAGACAACTTACCGGAACATATTTGATAAAGTTCAGCAATACCACAATAATTATTAAAGACAAAGTATTTCGGAACATTGAAGCTCCCCCACTAAAGGTAATTCCAGCGACATTACAAATAACACCAATAGAGGAAAAATGGGAAAATATTTTGACTCTTGAAAGCCTAAAAGAATTACATATGAATAACACGAATGAAATCAAAACACTACGATTTGGAACCATAGTAGGTGAAGTCTCGATGACAGCATTTATTGTCATAATAGCCATCACAGCCCTCCTGATACGTCTATGCAAATTTTCATCAAATTTAACAAATAAAGCAACGAAAATCACCGAATCAAAGAACCTCCCGGTAACACCAATAATTCTAACCAACATTCAATCCCCGACCTCGATTCGCGCATCCACGATGAGTGTAAACGACCTGCCATATTTTTAAAGGCGATTGAGGACAATCGAATTTAAGTGGGGAGGAGTTAACGCTGCATACGCTGTAAGCGACCCGTTGCACGCGCATCCGCTTTTACTGCAATTATGCTGACGCTACTATGTTTGCTTATTTAACGTGCGAACTATTTCGAAACCAAATTCCAGGAACGGTGTCACGCGGCAAAGCAGGTGACATCGTCAATTTGGCTATGCTGTTTGGGTATGCTTAGTATTAAGAAAATATTATAAGTTTTAGTTCTAATAAAAGGCTCATATAATAAAGACGGAGTTCGCTCCGCAAAATCTTTTTTAAAAAACAAAATTAATAAATAAAAATTTAACTTGTACACTTGGTGCCCATATCCCTGCAAACAAATCAGAAAATTCTGTATACAAAACGCTTCATTACCAGGCACACAGGAAGATGGCATATGCAAATATGAATATGTAAATTGAATTCAAGCAAACCAATGCTTATTAATATACACATATGCATGTGCATACAACCGCACACACAGGGCACTCACTTTATTCCTCAAAATGCGTATGTCGTTCAAAGCTAAAATTCTATGCCTAGCGACTACAAGAACAAAATGCAGTCTTAGGCGCAGGCGTAGCGGCCATCATTCTAGTTGACATAGCGCTGAACAGTCGCGGCGGCGCCGAACAGTTTCAACTATTGTACTGTGCAACAAAAACTCATCATCAAAAAATTCATTGATAAATTCGAGCTCATAGTTCTAAAAGCAAGAACTTTCATTCATAAAACGAGCCGCCCATATGCCAATTTTCTCGACCATTCGAAAATAGTCAATATTGGAATATTTCGCGTAGAATTATTTGCCAATATTTGATAAATCTTGAATTTTTGTCAAGTCGAGTGCCCGCGGCTTCGTACATATGTATGCATCAATATATGTACGTAAATATGTGTATATGTACAATGCTGTGCCTATGAATGTGCGCTGCACCTATGAGTGCGCGCTGGATTTCTTGCGAAGTTTTACCGTTTTATCTTGAGCTGTGGCTGGTGAGCTTACATACACACAGCATATACATATGCGCAAATGTATATAAATTCACAAATTTACATTTGCATATGCCATCTTCCTGTGCGCCTGGTAATGAAGCGTTTTCTATAGAGGATTTTGATTCAGTTGAAGGGATTCAACAAAGTTTTACAGACACCAGACAGACAGACATAACATATGTATATAATTTTGGTTGATTTGGAAAATTCAAATATGTATATAGGTCATATCAAAATGCTACCTAACATTCTTTGCTTCTAATCACCAACAAATTCTTATCGACTGCTGCTAAATTTACATAATTCTGCCCCTTACTGTTAACTTTTGGTGAAAAATGTGGCTGTGGTGTACCTCGCGCGCAAAACGAGTACCCCTGAAAAGTGCTGCCTTTTCAGTCATTGATATATTTAACGTTCTCTGGGTGGTGTTGATCGAATGGACCAAATGTTTGCGGAATATCCAACACAAAGACAAACAAAACGATGGCCACTAGCGATGTTCTTCAACATGTTGGACATTACAGCTCTTGCAGCCTACATTGTCTACGATTTGAATAACCCTATGTTGCCTTGGAGAACAAACAACAAGCGTTAGCAGATCCTGCGCAGCTTGGCTGAAGCATTGTGTATGCCCATTATTGAAGCCAGAGCCATAAATCGTCAAGTGACGCGAAATTTTTCGACTAAAATTGCTATTGAAGCATATTTCAACCGACCGCTGGAATCAATGGTGTCACCAGCAGCATCAACATCTGCCGCAGCGCGCACGCCAAAACCTGTGTCCGGATCTTGCTATTTATGTTACGCACAAGAGGAAAAACGCCGTAGAAAAACCAGAAAGCTGTGCGCCAAATGTAAGAAGCCAATGTGTCTTAAACATTCGGTCACATCAACAAATTGCTCTATTTGCCATGATTTTCCTTAGATATAAGATGCATTTTTATAATTTTTATAATAAAAGTCAATAATATAATGTGTGAAATGAATATTTTTAATTTTTCAAATAAAAAAATAATATAAAAAATGTTTTTTTTTTGATTATTATGAGGATTTTTACTATTGGGGTACAAGCGTATCCCGGGTGTGTGTTTACGTATAGAGGTATAGCGGTTCAAAAGTTACAACACTTCAAAGTTGAAGTGGATACATTTGTCCACGGGTGTGTGTTCTAGGGTTAAGCAAAAACGAACTGCTTTCGTTAGTTATTTTTGGCGCGTTTTCTCTTGCTGCTCGCCACTTCGCCCGCCAGTTCGTTTTTGCTTAATGCAAAAATGTCGCGATTAAATATTTGTAATTATGTGTCTTAAAAATAGTTCAATTGAAACGTAATAATTTAATTTGAAGGAAGTTTGTAGAATTTTCCAAAGCTTTTTCTATCCTTTTCGACTTCTACTTTTAATTAGTCTTATGTACATAATGTAATTTTATTGAAAACTGAAAGAAAGAGCGCGCCCATGAGCTCGTTTCAAAACTTTGCAACATTCACACATTATGGGATTTTAAACAGCTGAGAGGCGAAATGGCGGGCTGCCAGAGAAAACGCGCCAGAAATAACTAACGAAAACAGTTCGTTTTTGCTTAATGGAAAAATGTCGCGGCTAAATATTTGTAATTATGTGTCTTAAAAATAGTTCAATTGAACCATAATACTTTAATTTGAAGGAAGTTTGTAGAATTTTCCAAAGCTTTTTATATCCTTTTCCACTTCTACTTTTAATTAGTCTTACGTACATAATGTAATTTAATTGAAAACTGAAAGAGAGAGCGCGCCCATGAGCTCGTTTCAAAACTTGGCAACATTTACACATTATGGGATTTTAAACAGCTGATAGGCGAAATGGCGGGCTGCCAGAGAAAACGCGCCAGAAATAACTAACAAAAACAGTTCGTTTTTGCTTAATGGAAAAATTACGCGATTGAAATGTTTATAATTATTTGTCTTAAAATTAATTTAATTGAAACATAATAATTTAATTTGAAGGAAGTTTGTAGAATTTGCCAAAGCTTTTTATATCCTTTTCGACTTCTACTTTTAATTAGTCTTATGTACATAATGTAATTTTATTGAAAACTGTGTGTTGGTTTATGAAAATTTGTATATACGTAACTATTCTATGGTAGAAAGTCGTAGGAAAGAGAATTGAATTTGAGTTTGAGATATATTGCAAAGTTTAAAGGTAATCTGTTTTAACTTATTCTGTTCCTTGTTTGTAAAATTTTTTTTTTGTTACCCACTTTCTGTCATTTAAAATTTGCATAAAATTGTTTAGATTTTCTTTGCTAATTTATGTACATATTTCATACGGATTGTGCTTATTTTTAGTAAATGTATGTAGGTGTATACGAGTTATATAAGGCTATTGGGCAACCGCACACTAAATACTAATCTCAATGGTTGTGTGGAAACTAAAAATTCTCAATTTTTGTTTAAAAAATACTCAATTCATCTTTCTACCGGCAATATTGGTGAATGTTATAAAAAATGCACATTTTGCAGCGCTCTCACGAGAAAAAGAGTTTCACATCTAGTCATCTATGCCTTCTGGGACTGGTTTCGGTACCTATTGCAGAGAACGTAAACAGAGAACGTTAATGATAGAGAATTCTCACGAGCTACGAATAGTGTGAGTTGTCAAAAATGAAGTGAAACCGCGAACACTTTTTCACCTCGCTCAACTCGAAGGCGGGGAAGTTCTTAACAGAGCTGATTACAGTGAAATGTGTACAAGTACATTGGCTCCGCTCACTTTTTCGTTTCTGTATGAAATCATACTGACGAATGCCGACGGCATTTTGCAAAGAATTTGCTTGTGCATTTCTATGTTGCCTTGAGAAACGTAATTTTATTCACTTTATTATATTTTCAAACAAATACAATTATGAAATTATGCGCCAACATTCATCACTTATTGTTTGTTGATTTAATCTAAAGAGAAGAATTTAAACAAAAATTTTAGTAAATCGAAAACTTCATAAAAATTTGATGAACATTTTTGAGTCGATATTAATTTTAGACAAGAATTCATAGAGCACACAAGTGTGTGGTATATTGATGTATATGTTAGTTATGTTTGTGCAAAAGTTCAATTGCATCTTCAATTCTTATAGAGTTAGGTACATACGTGCACACGCACTGGAGCAACAATGGCCTATCTCTTGACGCACCACCTTATCATATTATATTTACATTTGAATATGCATTCATTTGTTCCTTTGCAAACGAAATTTTTTTCAATTCAGATTTATTACATGGAATAATATAGGTATGTATGCATTTTATAGATATTATAAAACTTTGAAATTTAAAATAAATAAAAGAAAACTTCAAAGAAACGTATTTGCATACATATGTATGTATATGGGACAACTAAGTTCTATTGCATCTTTAATAAATATAGTGTTGCACGCATACATATGTATGCACTGAAGCAACATGACCTACCTCACGAGCATCGCCTTATCATATTTCATGCAATAATGAGGGAGTTAATATTCGAGTGATCGAATTCCTGCAAATGCTAAAACAACTTCTTCCGCATATGCATCGACGTATTTGCATGTGCGTATATGCACACTTGATGCCCTAACTATATATATATGTACGTTCAATTGATCAAATCAAAAAATTCTTTATAGAAAACGCTTGATATAGTAAATATTACAATCATTCTATTGGCAACTACCTATGTACAGAGGGTTATTAAAGTGAAGCAAAATGCATCCCACGCTTTTAACTCTAATTTTAATTACTCTATTTGTATCTTAATTTTTGTTATACTTCTGTTCTGAGGTAGTTGACTATGACTGATCGTTCGATTTGCTATTACTTCATTATAGGTCCCTTTGTCATTAAAATTTATTTTCTACTTTTTAGTTCGATTAGCAATAAAAGCGTGCTTTTTAGTTTTTTTTAACTATTTTTTGTTTTCTACTTTTTAGTTCGATTAGCAATAAAAGCGTGTTTTTTAGTTTTTTTAACTATTTTTTATTTTTAGTATATGTAGGTGTTTACGAGTAATATACTGTTACACAACCGCTCACTAAATACTAACCTCAATGGTGATGTGGAAACTAAAAATTCCCAATTTTTGTTTAAAAAAATACCCAATTCATGTTTCTACCGTTATGGCAATATTGGCAAATGTTATAAAAAATGCACATTTTTCAGCGCTCTCACGAGAAAAAGAGTTTCCCATCTAGTCATCTATGTTGTGTGTTCCGAGTCGATCAGATTTTTAGAAGCCAGTGAAAATTAAGCTCAAAGATTCCGTTACAGTCATTAATACATACAACCCGAGCTAATAAAAGTGTGTTAAAAAAATAAAATGTTGATCCTGGCAATCCTAATAAGGATAATGGAAAATTTATCCCACATGTCTCACACTGCACTCGTTATTCATGACCATTTCGCCAAAAATTCCACGCATATCGTTCCGCAACCACCGTATTCGCCTGATTTGGGTCCGTGTGACTTCTGGCTATTCCCAAAACTCAAGAGACCACTCCGGGGAACGCGTTTCGAGTCGATTGAGGAGATAAAAGCTGAATCGTAGAAGGTGCTGATGGCTATACCGGAAATGGACTATTTGACATGTTTCGGGGATTGGAAAAATCGTTGGCATAAGTGTATTTCATCGAGAGGGCATTATTTTGAAGGAGATGAAATTGATTTACAAGAATAAATAAATATTTTTCATTTTACAACCAAATTCACCTTACTTTTTGCCCACAGGTAAAAAAAGAAAATATTAATCCTGGCAATCCCAATAAAGATAATGGAAAACTTTTATCAAATTATTGCATTGTCATCGGTCCTTGATAGGTGTGCAAAATTCCAAGTCGATCAGATGTTTAGAAGCCAGTGAAAATTAAGCTCAAAGATTCCGTTACATACATACATACATACATACAACCCGACCTAATAAAAGTGTGTTAAAAAGCATATTCGTATGTTACCGAAGTACATATGTATGTATATTTGGATCAGTAGCAAAATCTGTTAAACTGTTTCTAATTACATACATATGTATGTACATACAGTGGCTCAATAAAGAACTCGGACAAACCTTAGTTAAAACTTTGTATAAAAAACACTGCTAAAATAAAGGCAATTTGAAACAATATTTTTCGATTTCTAAATGCTTTATTTATATAATTTAAGAAATAACAAACACATAAGATAAGTCGTGTGCACTTCTTTTACAATAACAAAAAACTTTCAAAATGAGGAGAATTCACGCCAAAAAAGAACTCGGACATGGAAATTAATTTTACTTTAAAAGCCAATAAAAATAAAAATTAATATTTTGTGGGAAATCCTTTGGATTTAATGACAGCATTTAGTCGTTTCGGCATTGACTCCACCAAATTTTTGCAAACGGAAGGATCAATTTTAGCCCATTCGTCCTTAAGAGCAGCTTCGAGGTCCTTTTTGTTTGAAATTTTGTGATTTTTGAGTTTATTCTCCAAATGCGCCCATAAATGCTCAATGACGTTTATATCAGGGGACTGTTGTGGAGTTTCGAGCACTTTCGGGCAGTTAGACATCAACCACAAGCGAACATCAAGCGTTTTATGCTTGTGGTCATTGTCTTGGTAAAAATAAAATTGTTCCTTTATACCCAATTTTTCAGCCCTTTGAATTAAATTTCTTTTTAAAATTGAAAGATATTGCTTGTGATCCATTATGCCATCAACAAAACAAAGATTTCCGGGTCCGGAGGCGGACATACATCCCCAAACCATCACTGAACCGCAACCGTGTTTAACAGTGACACGCAGGTTTTTCTCTTTCAGTTCCTCATTTGGCTTCATCCATACATACGGCTGCCCATCTTATCGGATTATGTTGTTATGTCGTCGCAAAATATCACATCTTTCCAGAAATTCGTTTGTTTTTATTTTCCTTACTAATGTAGGGTTTTTTTCTTGCGACTCTGCCATTGAGGTTGTATTTTCTTAGAACTAATCGCAAAGTTTCTGGATTGCAGTCAATTTCAAGATGTTCTTTAACTTGTGTTGTAAGTTTTGGAGCACTTAAATGAGGATTTTCTCTGACTTGGTTTACTATCCGCCGCTCGTTAGCGTCAGTAAAAAGCTTTGGCCGTCCTGTTTTCACTTTGTTTTCTACAGATTTCGTTTCTTTAAAGAGTTTTATGGTGTCACATACAGTTGATCGCGGTCGATTTACAAGTTTGCCGATTTCACGCATGGTTTTTCCATTTTTATGTTGCTCAATAATTATTTTTCGTACTTCCACCCAAGTTTGGCCACGTTGTCGACTCATTTTACAAAAAAGAAAAAAGAAAATGCGTACTTGACACAATTTTCTTGACACAATTTATTTCCAAAACTGTCGATCGTTCCTCAATTAACTATATATAATTTAAAAAATGGGATTCCTCCATTTAAACTGTCAGAAATTACGAAGTGATGCTAGATGTCCGAGTTCTTTTTTGGCGTGAATTCTCCTCATTTTGAATGTTTTTTGTTATTGTAAAAGAAGTGCACACGACTTATCTTATGTTTTTGTTATTTCTTAAATTATATAAATAAAGCATTTAGAAATCGAAATATATTGTTTCAAATTGCCTTTATTTTAGCAGTGTTTTTTATACAAAGTTTTAACTAAAGTTTGTCCGAGTTCTTTATTGAGCCACTGTATATACATACACATGTAAGAAACAATTAAGCAAAAGTTCAATGTACGTACCTCACGTATTGGCATATTGTTGTTACCGAATTGCTGTCTAACAAATGCAAAGGCAATTCTCAGTAAGAGTGCACACTTGATGCCCTATTGTATGTACAATGTCCGTACATACATATACATACATACATTCTCGATTCCCAGCAAAACTATGCTTATTAGTATACACATATGTATGTATGTACATACAACAGCACACACAAAGCACTGGCTTTATGCCTCTGCACGCGTATGTTTCCGAAGCTAAAATTATAAGCCTAGCGACTGCAAGAACAAAATACATTCATAGGCGCAGTCGTAGCGGTCATGATTTTTTTAGTCGCAACGACGCTGAAAAATCCAAAATATTCTATAACACTAAGTTCGAGCTCATATGCTCATATACCCATATGACAATTTTCTCGTCAATTCGAAAATAGTCAATATTGTAATATTTCGCGATGAATTATTTGCCAATATTTGGTAAATCTTCAATTTTTGTCAAGTCGAGTGGCCGCGGCTTCGTACATATGTATGCGCCAATATATGTATGTAAATATGTATGTATGTCTTCTAAATTCTCGACAGCAATAAATATTTTTTCTCTGGCAAGTGCTCGCAGCCACATATGCAAGTATGTCTATGGCAGTTTGTATGCATGTATTTATGTACTACATATATGTATATGCGTGTTTGCTTTTGCACGTCCATAGGAACGATTTTTCATATGCAGATATTTATTTTATTGAGCTGAACGAATGTATTGATTTTGTAATGAAATCCTGCCGAATTATATTATTGGTATATGTTTCTTTAAGTTCCTCTTACCAAATAAATATTATTATCCTTAAGAAAATGAAATACTAGTTTTTTTAATTTTAATTTTTTATTTTTATTCACAAGTAATATAAGTACTCTTATATGTATATGTATATATATTACAATACTATAAATAATAGGTATTTATATTTCCTGAAATGAAAAAAAATATATAAAATTGTGAAAGCACGAATTACGAAATTGTCCTCATACTATAACAATTTCACACACGACTTCGATATTGACATCGATAAAGTCATTGCGATTTACCTGATTTTTAAAACACTACTCTCAATCCATCATGATTAAGAAAAAATTGTAGTGCTTTAAAAATC
The DNA here is from genome assembly GCA_037575425.1 of Anastrepha fraterculus. Classification (NCBI taxonomy): domain Eukaryota; kingdom Metazoa; phylum Arthropoda; class Insecta; order Diptera; family Tephritidae; genus Anastrepha; species Anastrepha fraterculus. The sequence continues at coordinate 1,948,139 of JAYXIM010019672.1, forward strand.
TAGGCTCGGGTGCTAGCTGAAAGAGAAGAAAAAATAAAAAAGAAACCTGTAAAATAGACTAAAAAATAGAAAAAACCTGAAATGGAAAATACCTGTAAAATATATTATATAAATAAAAAAAAAAAACCTGAAATATAGAAAAGTGGAAAACCCTCAAATAAAAGAATAGGTATCATCATATGCAAAAGATAGCTAATAGATTATTAATTACCTACATATGTGAACGGTGTATCTCTTTTCGTGGGGCCCTGGCTTACAACCTACTACAGCTTTTTTAATTTATTTTGGAGTTTTCTTGCTTTGACACTATTGACCTCATTTTGCAAAAGCCACTTTGCATTCTTGAATAAAAGGACAGTTAACAGAAAATCTAATAGCTTCACGCGATGATCTCTACACTCGCCAGATCCTACAAACCAGTCGGGAAATATTTTTTGGGTTTTTTTCTTTTAGAGCGGACAACATTAAACATCTATGACCTGCAATGTGGGCATATTTTGAGAAGAGCTGACGGTACCACACCATTTGGAGTCGACACACTTCGAAAACCCTGTCTTCAGGATTGACAAGCCTTAAATCGCTGTCATCCGTAAAGTGTTTGGATCTTATCAGGGCTTCTTAATGCAACTTTTGTTTTCGTCATGGCGTGGGTGCACTTTTCACATTTTAACTTGCACAGCACTTTCTGGTAAATACCATAGCCAGTGAAGTAATGCTGCACTTGTACCTCAGCTTCATTATTTTCTTCAGCAAAATTTAAGTCTTCCACATCAATCTCTTCTAAAACGAGATCCTCATTTCGCTGGTCTCCTACTTCTGTCTCAAGATGACGATCCTCGGGGCCTACATTCCAATCTAAATTTATATCGTCATCATCTGCACAGTTAGAACCTTTTTCTCAAATCTCTGGCGTAAAATTTTCATTGAGATCAGTCGCGCAACTATGTATTGAATTTCGTGAGCTGTTGGATGGGTATTCATACCCTGACTAGCTCGTATGCGATAGAAAAAGTTTTCTAACGCATCTTGATTTATTTTCCCGGTGAAAATAAATTTGAGGGAGCCTTTTTCGATAAAAAGTTCCTCGCATAACTTTTGCATCGCTAAAATCGTTATGAGGAAACCTTCGATGCACTTCACGCGTGCGTTTTCCGGCAACTTGAATGACCGCAAAAAATCTAGATGTTTATTCAATCTATCAATTTTTTTGGTGTCACCTCGCCTAATCGGACACTTTGAAGGATTTTTCGACTGGAAATTTTTTGCATCCAATTCATCAAACAGATCATTCATTTTTTTAACCAACATCTGTATGGGCTTAGCGCATTTGATCACGTAGTCGTCACTGCCTAATAAATTTTGGGTCAAAGCCATGTCGATACCAGAGGCTACCGAATTGCTCAGGACATGAGTCGCGCGTGAAACGCTCATTTTTTCCATAAAACTGGGATATATATGGGCCTCCGTTAGTTTCGGACAAATTTTAAAATGGGGATTCATTTGATCTATATCAAAAAATTTTTTGATCACCTTGAAGCTTGTCACTCCATCTGATGTTAAGATGTCATATTTCATCAAGGTATTTCGGACGGACTTTATCAAGTGACAATCATCGAACATGCAAAAAATCTTTGTGTCTTCGTGCAGGAAAAAGGGGCACTTCTCAGAAATCCCTAAAGTGTTGAACATATCAATGTTGGTGGGCCCTTGATCGCAAACTATACCTTCAAATTTAACCCCATTTTTTTTAGTTGTGCGATATTCTTTCCCAAAATGGACAACAATGTCTCCGTACGTATACCACCACTGGAGATATAATACGAAAACACGTATTTCCATTTGGAGCACAATCCCTTAACCATAAAAAATAAACATTTATTCCCAATTTTGTTTTCGCGTTGACCTTCCCCATGGTCTACAAACCCATCGATAACATCTCTAGCTTTATTATAGCTCAAGTCCGACTTGATGATAATTTCATCGAATAATAGAACGCTTATGCGTTCGGTGTCGGACATATTTGAAACATTTTTTTCTAAATTATCACAGACATTGGCATCGAACCCCGGAACAACATATTTGATGGGGCGCCAACGCGAAAGGGATGATTTATGGGGCAAAGCAAAACCTAGATCGTCACGCATAAACGTATATGCTTTGGAGGACATATAATTGATGTTTTGGGCCAATGTCTTTTCCTCCTCGCTATAACGATTTTTTTGGCCACTGACGATCATTCTTGCAAAAGTTACAGCATCACTGCTTGAAGTTTCTTCCGCAAGAACTGCACGACTACACAAATATTTATATTTTTGCAGTAGCTTCTCATTCTCTGCTTCTAACTCTTGAATTCTTTTTTTAATTTTATTTCATTGCTCCGATAATAACGAGCAGCCTGAGCAAATCGTTCGCTACTGCTTGTGATTTCTAAGTCCTCACAGATGTTTTTGTTTTTGGGTGCCTACCTTGTTTCCTCTGGCATGGAATATTTTGCGAATTCTTCTAATGTAAGATCGTTTCCTACACCTACTGTACGATTTACGCACACTTTAGTAACGGGCGGGCAAACCCAATCAGAGACAGTACTAGGGGAGCGACTTCTAGTAACTGGCTCTAATCTTAAAGATGGAACAGCCCCATCTAAAAGTTTAAAACGAGTTACTTGCTCTGGGCTAAAGTGGCGCTTACAAACATATAGCCTGTCAGTATCTGCTGGTTGCACGTTGCAAGCCAGGGCTCAACTAAGCCCAGGCGTACAACGTGTGACCCTTTTCCGCAAAGCATCCTACCACGCAACAACTTCGTTGCTTCTTCGGCATTGTACAGCTGTACGTAGGGTCATCGTCATGCCCTATTAAAATGAATTATTTTATAACATAATAGTTTATAAACATATAATAATTTACAAACATATAATAATTCATCTATACTATAAAGGTGAATGTCTGTACGTTGTCTACGCATTACTGCGAAACGACAACACCAAATGACGTACAAATTTTTATGCATTCATATTTTCACCCAATGAAGGTTATAGGCATGTTTTTATGATGGAACTCCCTTCCCACAGCCCCCAGGCCGCGCCACCACTCTCATTTAATCTAAAAAATCTTAGTTTTTCCTATTTACCACTATTAATAGCACACTCTAGACTTCATAATCCGCATAAGCTGTTCAAATATGACCCAAATGCAAAATTCAAAAACGGTTTGAGATAGAAAATTAATAAAAATAATTTTGCTTCATATTTTTTTGATTGGTTGTTTCGATTTTATTCAACGAGGCATAGCAACGGATGCCGGGTATTGTAATATTATGGTTATTAATAAAATAATTATTTTCTATGAAATTATTGTCTGTAATTATTTTATATACATATCCTAAATCCCTCAAAACTACTCCTACGCGAGCGGGCCGCGGGTTAAAGCTAGTAAACATATAACTCCCATTTATATTTATTTATACATATACATGTTTATATATGCACATACATATATCAAATAAATTAGCACAATATATGCACATACATATGTATATGTAATATCATTTACATTCAAAAATTAATTTAAATTTCTTAACTTCCTCCACTTTCCTCCCTCAAAACTCTAATGTTACAAATTAGCAAACCTCACCCTCAATAAAACCTATCCACCCTAATATTGTATCAAATGTATGCAATACATATGCAGGTATGTGTGTTTGCTATTCTTGTAGGTTCGCTTCAGCGAAATATAAAAACACACATAGCTACTTATGTATTGCGCAAAAACTTACCTAAACGAAGGGTGGGGATGGCACCGTTTCTTAAACATTTTTCCCCCACAACATATGGCTCAAAATGCTTTACGCACACATATGAGTTGTGGGGTGGAAGATGCACCGCCGTCGGGATTTGCAAATTGTCCCTCCACTTTGCCACTTCCACGGGATCCTTCGGGAACGAAAACAGGCGTTTTTCGTCCTGTGAGCAACCGCGTACGCGACACAACCTATCACTGCTTATTTTTGCACAAAATTTACATTTTTTGATTGTCACAAACTTTAACTTTTTACAACTTTTTACAAACACTCGAAACGCGAAATTTCCGTTTTTGTTAAACGTACACGCTTTTAAAGCCCGAAAAAACTTTCGCCCTTTGAAATTGTCAAGTCGCTTTCGAAATTTCACAGAACTGAAATCCCGTTAACTTTTTGCGATTGACATTTATTATTCTGGCGCAATTTTCCAAATTCCAAAGGGCGAAATAAATCACAAAAAAAAAAACACCGGTAATGTCAAATACATTACGCCCCTCACACAAACTTTTCTAATAATATCTTACATTGCTAATTGCTGTTAATAATACTCACTTGCTGTTAAATTTTACGAACTGGCTTTTCCGCTGTTAATTTTTGGTGAAAAATGTGTCTGTGGGGAAAAAGTCTTCGCGAGACGAGTACCCCTCGAAATTGAATACTTTCCAGTCATTGAGACTTCTCTATTCATTAACGTTCTCTGCGTAAATTCATAGAGAAGGCTTAGGAACGAATGAACAGGTTAAATGTCAAATGCTAACAAAACGCGGGTAAGAAATTTTTATTATTTCACCACGGCTTTGGAAAAGTTAACAGAAGAGAGTTAACATAGCGAGCGTAGTCAACAGAATTAAATATAGCGTTTGCATTGAAATGTTAAATGCCATGATTTGGTATTAGGCAAAAGAAAATAACAGCAAACTTGTACATTTTTCTTTCATGCTTATTTGCCGTCGGCATGCAAAATGCGCAAATGGATTATTTCTTGTGAAATGAATAAATTAATTCTAAGTATATGCATACATGAATGTGAACTTTTAAGTATCTAATTAACTAAATTGTATTGATATTAAGTGTATTATCAAAATTATTTCAAAATATCCACCTAAAAAATTTACTTTGAATGGCTTACTCATTTACATCAAGGATTAATTTTCAACAATATGTTGAACTCTTTAAATTGATATTAAATTATATATAATATACTAGCAAACCCGGCCCCCTTCGCTGGGCACACTAAAATAGAATAGATATGGTTTAGAACAGAAAATATATGGTTTTCATATTATTTATTTCTTTATTCTTTATTCAAGCGCTTTGGCATAAACAATATTTTTGGTTTTTCTATTTGTTTTTGAGTAAATATAAAATATAAATTGAAAATCAGGAAAAAAGAAGATTGTTTTTAAATTTCAAATCAACGTATATGAATAAACAATCGTCTTTTTTCCTGATCATCCATGAATTTTTCGTTTCAATTTATATGTTTTATTAAGCATTGGAGCACGAACACATAATTTCATTCGGATTTCACATTAAATTCTCAAATTTCGTAAGAAATTATTCACTGTTCCAAAATCCACTCCAAAAAAATTTACAAACAATTTTTACATGTTGCACTTACGTTTTTTCCTTATGGCATCCAAATCAGAAAGAACTATTGACACATTGTAACTCACACTGTCAATTTAACAGTTCAGTTCCGCCCCAAGCGTTAAAAAAGTAAGCGACATTATGGCTGGTTCAAAAGAACGCTGTACCCGTTGCCAGTGCTCCGAATTACAACCAAACTTTACGAAACCCATTTTCAATACTTACTTAACAATGTGCGTAAGTTTGGTTTAATTCGGTGCAAAGACACGGCGGGTCCACGTGTTGGCATATATTTCGAGACCCTAGTCATCAATAGGTATGAAAATTACCCCATATTAAAGCACTTATCAACAGCTTTCATTTGATATCCATATTGCACAAACACATTCTAGGGTCCACGTTTTGGTCTCTATCTCGAGACCCTAGTCACGGAGCGGATGGAAATACTCGAACTACAGCATTCACCAACAGCTTCCATTTGATACCCATATTGTACATACACATCCGAAGGTTACCCGGGTCCACGTTTTGACCTATATCTCGAGACCCTATCTACCAATAGGTATCCAAACTATACGGAAACCATCTTCAATACCTCCTTAACAATGTGTGTAAGTTTGGTTTAATTCGGTGCAAAGACACGGCGGGTCCACGTTTTGGCATACATTTCCAGACCCTAGTCATCAATAGGTATGAAAATTACCCCGTATTAAAGCACTTATCAACAGCTTCCATTTGATACCCATATTGTACATACACAACCAAAGGTTACCCGGGTCCACGTTTTGACCTATATCTCGAGACCCCAGTCACGGAGCGGCATGAAAAATACTCTGTACTAAAGCATTCACCAACAGCTTCAATTTGATATCCATATTGTACAAACACATTCTAGGGTCCACGTTTTGGTCTCTATCTCGAGACCCTAGTCACGGAGCGGCATGAAAA